>CAUYPK010028079.1:0-10643 GCA_963574355.1 Loris lydekkerianus
CCTAGATGTGTGTCTAAATAAACCCTTTAAAGACCGTGTGCGAAAGATGTGGCATGAATGGATGTCATCTGGTCAAGCCCAACTGACAAAAGTCAGAAATCTAAAGAAGCCTGACATAGAACTGATAGCAAAGTGGGTTCATGATGCATGGGAAGAAATTCCAGAGGAAATGGTGCAACGCTCCTTCAAGAAATGCGGCATTAGTAATGCGATGGATGGCAATGAAGACTGTGCTTTGTATGAGACCGACAGCAGTGATGATGATATCTCCGGACTCAGTGATGATGACAATGTCTATGCTGATACCCTCACATCAGATACAGCTGAAGCTCTTTTTGGACATACAGATGATGATGAGGAATCCAGTTTTGAAGGATTTTAACCTTTGTGATTTAGCTTGATTACCTGTTAAGCTACGGTTTTCTACACTTTATTTAAAGTTTTAAAGTTGTTGTTGCTAGTTTACAGTTTTTCTTTAGCAATAAATAATGAAAAGCATTTAACCTACTGATTCCTCAATTATTGTAATTGTTTTGGGTATATATTTTTATTTTTGAAATTTACCAGTGGCTGCTGCACTTTCCACCTCGGCTTATACTTGAGTCACTAAGTTTTTCCCAGTTTTTAGGGTAAAAGTAAGGGGGTTGGCTTATACTCAGGTCTGCTTGTACTCGAGTATATACGGTATCTCAAAGATTGTTAGAGATCTTATTCAAAACAAAGTGCTATTGGCCTTTATAGTAGATTGATATAGTATGACTGCATTTCTTGTTATTTTCACCTGCTTTTGCCAACAGCTCTCTATTAAAAATATGTAAGTCAACTCATGTAAGAATTGGCCAATGTCCATGATTTCTGGGGTCTCAGCTAAGACAATTTGAATGGCTGTGAGGATTCATATGACTGGGAGCTCGAATATCTAGGACTGGAGGATCCACTTCTGGGTGGTTTCATCACTCACATGTCTAGAGATGGTGCTAGGATGACTTCATGGCTGAGCTCAGCTGGATTTGTTAAACTGCCGTATCTCTGTATGACCTCTCCCATGGCTTGAGTAGCTTACAGAATGGGGCCAAATTCTGAGAGGGAGTTTTCCAAGAGGAAGCATTTAGAATACCATGGGGAAATGCTATGGCAGTTTATCATCTAGGATCAGAAGTCACATAGTGTACTGCCATACTTTATTGTCTGAAGTAGTCATGTCCCTACCTGGATTCAAGAGCCCACTTCTTGATGGGAGGATTGTCAAAGAATTTGCAGCCAGTTTTTAAAACATACAAAGTCCTTGGAAATTTTGCATGTTGTCCAGTTTTATAAGCTGTTTAGTAGTGTTAACTTTATGGGGGAGATAAATGTGTGTGTGTGTATAAAATTTGTTAGTTTTCTTGATGAATACCGTAAAGACACATGAGTAGATGAAAAGGCGAGAGGTTATGGGATCTTCAAGCTGAAAAAGACCCCCGAGATCTGTGGTGGTTAATTTTATGTGTCAACTTGGCTGGGCCATGGTGCCAAGATTGATTGATTTATTTACTTATTTACCTACTTACTCTCGTTGTTGCTAGAGTGCTGTGGCATCAGCCTAGCTTACAGCAACCTCAAACTCCTGGGTTTAGGTGAGCCTCGTGTCTCAGCCTCCTGAGTAACTAGGAGTACAGTTGCCCACCACAACACTTGGCTAATTTTTCTGTTTTTATTAGAAATGGGGTCTCACTCTTGCTCAGGCTGGTCTCTAATTTCTGAGCTCAAGCGATCCTCCTGCCCTGTCCTCCCTGAGTGCTAGGATTACAGGTGTGAGACACTGCCTGGTCAGTGCAGGGATAGTTGGTCTAACATTTGGAATGTTTCTGTGAAAGACCTGAACAGAACTAAAGACTAACCTCCTAAGTAAGCCAGTGTTCAACAGCCTGACAGCCTTCAGACATAAACTATAGCATTAGCTCTTCTCTGGTTTCTAGTTTCCTGACCCACCCTGCAGATTTTGAACTTGTCAGTCTCTGTAGTTATAAGAGTTAATTCTGTAAAATAAATGTCTTTCTGTAAACACACACACATCCTTTCAGCTCTCTTTCTGTGAGAAACCTTGACCAATATAAGATGATTTAGCTCAGTCCCCTTACTTTTATAGATTTGATAACAAAAAGATTCAGAGAGATAAGGACATTGGCCAATGTCAAAGAACAAGTTGTTAAGAAAGGCAGGGCTCAAAACCAAGTCTCTTGGTTTCCAGTTTAACACTCCTACTACCAGAAATTGCATTGCCCAGTGACATCAAATGGAAAAGCTCACCTCCTTCTACCTCAAATTAAAAATAGCATATTGAATATTTTTTCTTCCAAAAACACTTTGTATCCAGTTTTCTCATTAATTCTCACAATAGCTCTAGGAAATAAGTAGTTATTATCTTCTACTTTGTAGATTGGGAAGTCAAATAGTTTGCCCAAGATGACACGTCCAGTCAATGACAGACCTGTTATTTGAACTTAGATCTCTGACTCTAAAACTGGAACTCTAAATTGCTATGGTGTTGTACTCTCACCCTATATTTCTTTTATTTCTGTCCCTGGTGATATTAAGTGGGGAAGAAAAGATTTGGGTTCATGGAACTTCTGATTCTCATCAGACTGGAGTCTTTTTATTTCCTTGGTTTGGCAAATTGCTACATGATGCGAACTGCCTACCTTTAGGTCTTAATTATTTCTGATCCCTGATCTTGTGCTGATATTTATTCTGAGTAAAAATGTATGGATTGTTTCTCACCAAGACATTTTCAAAGTAGACACTGATTAATTTACTATGAATTTGTGTGCCCTGGACATTCTGTGCTGCCACTGTCCCCTGCTTCTCTTTCCGGCCTTTCATTCCTTCCTCGGGGCTGAGGGTTGGGGGAGGCAGAAGCTCTTAGTCTTTGATCTGAGTGGAAGTAAGCAGAGAATATTTCTCAAAATAAATTGCCTACATAAGTTGAATTAAACTTGCTTTTGTTGGCTTATAGACCTAAACAAGGGGAAACTATAAACAAGGGGAAAATATAACCAACCTAATACTTTGTGACTTTTTAGCACTTTGACTTCTGAGTGCTAATATTTAAAAAGTGTGGGCAGTGCCTGTGGCTTAGTGAGTAGGGTGCTGGCACCATGTATGGAGGGTGGAGGGTACCAACCCAGCCCCGGCCAAACTGCAACAAAAAATACCCGGGCTTTGTGGCAGCCACCTGTGGTCCCAGCTACTCGGGAGGCTGAGGCAAGAGAATTGCCTGAGTCCAAGAGCTGGAGGTTGCTGTGAGCTGTGATGCTACGGCACTCTACCCAGGGCGACAAAGTAGGACTGTCTCTAAATATATTTATATATACACAGTGTACAAATCAGGTAGTAATTCGTCATTAGAAAATCAACAATTGGAAGTTGGAAAGACTCTCAATTTTAGTAGTGTTGACCTTGTACAAATTGCTGAATTCTGAGCCTGAGATTATTGTTTTATAGAATAGACTTAAGGCTGTTTTGTTTTGTCATATACATATTTTAGTATGTTTGGAGAACTAAAGTGACATTTTCCTTCTGTCTTCTAGAAAATCAATCAACTCTAGGTGATATGTTGTAGCCACTAAGAAGTCATACAGAGGAAAAAAGAGATTAACATTATAAGGCAAAATATAGTGTATATGATAAATGAATTTGATGAAAGAAACCTATCTATTGTCTTCAAATAAGTTTGGGCAATAAAAATTGAGAGAGAGAATAAGAATAACTGAGAATGGAAGAGAAACTTGGATTGTGCTTAGTACCCATTGGAATGGGTGAACCCCGCTGCTTGTAAAGTAAATATATAGGATTTATTGTATGTGTCCGAATATGAGGTGATTCTCATTTTCCTGATGACATGATACTAAAAATGTTTTGATCAACATTAATATATAATATAAAATATTACTATATAAGCTTTTAAGCTTGTAAAAGAAAGTTATTATATTTAGCTTATTTAGTTATACACACATTTTAAAGCATGTAAATATAAAGTATTAATTTAGAAATATTGCTTTGATGTACTTTTTCATGATATAACATTATTCAAACTCTTCATGTGCATTTTAAACATTAGTGTCTTCTTCATTGCCAGAGTTAGTCTCTTAGAAATATGATCTTAATTTTTGCTTACAAGGTTTGAAATGAAGCCCTTTAAAAAAATTTGAGCATAATATTTTATCTGGGAATTTTTATTTTCAGTCAGAAGTAGGCATTTGCTATTTATGTGCTTTACACTGAATCCCTCTCAAGTAATCATTAATGGGCTTACTTCTAATGACATCAAAAAGTTTTAGTTGTGAGTTATACCCTCCAAATAATTACGAAATCTGTGTTGCCTTACTTTGTCTTCCATTTTAACTGATTCCACTGAATAATTTCTCAGGTCCCAAACCGGTATTGTCTGAAGTTGTTTCAAGCTATAGGTCTTTTCCAAACAATTTTTTTGGTTTTCAAAAATAAAATAATTATAAAGATTTAACTGTAAGGTAGTTTTTCTCTTTCTTTGGGGAAAATGTTTGGGAAAAGAACTTTACCTTACATTTAATGTCATCTTCAAAAATGCACCAAAGTATTAAAAGAGAGCTAGTGAGAAGAGTGAAGGAGATGGTCAAAGTTAGAATGCAGAGTCTGGAACAGTGCTGTCTAATTAAGAAGCCACTAATCCCATGTAGACATTTGAATGAATGAATGAATTAATTAATTAGAGACAGAGTCTCATTTTGTCGCTCTCGGTAAAGTGCTGTGGCATCACAGCTCACAGTAACCTCCAGCTCTTGGGCTTAGGTGATTCTCCTGCCTCAGCCTCCCGAATAGCTGAGATTACAGGCACCTGCCACAGCACCCAGCTTTTTTTTTTTTTTTTTTGGTTGCAATTAGGCTGGGGTCAGATTTGAATCCACCACCCTCGGTATATGGGGCCAGTGCCCTACTCACTGAGCCACAGGCACCACCCTAGATATTTGAATTTAAATTAAGTTAAATTGAAAATTTAGATTGTTTGTCACAGCCATATTTCAAGGGTTCAATAGCCATATGGTGCTATTAGATAGCACAGATACAGTGTATTTTCATCATTGCAAAAGTTCTTTTGGGTAGCACTGGTGTAGAAGATGTTCTGTAGTCTTAATGTAGCTCAGAGATTTCTAGGAATGATCATTAGTGGTAGTAGTAGTCAGACTTTTATCCTCAGCCTTCCTCTTCCCTCAGCCTAACACATCCTCACTTCCCACACACAGACACAGATAAGAGATGGCGTGATTTCTCGTTTTTTAAAGTAGACTTAGTGGCCCAAAGAACTACAGCAAATACAAGTATTGTTAGTGTATTATAGAGATTGTATAGTATACATATTGAGTTTCAGATTTGATCTGAAACTGCAAGTGTGTCCTCTTTTCTATGTTGTTGTCAAGAAATAAATCCCCTAGGCCAAACATGGTGGCTCATGGCTTTAATCCTAGCACTCTGGGAGGCCAAGGTGGGTGGATTGTGTGAGCTCACAGGTTCAAGACCAGCCTGAGCCAGAGCAAGACCTTGTCTATAAAAATAGCTGGATGTTGTGGTTGGGCGCCTGTAGTCACAGCTACTTGGAGGTTGAGGCAAGAGAATTGCTTGAGCCCAGAGTTTGAGGTTGCTTTACAGCACTCTACCAAGGGTGACAAAGTGAGATACTGTCTCAAAAAAAGGAAAGAAATTTCCTAATTTGCTTTGTAAGGAAAAGAGGACTTTTTAAAGTCATAGGGACTTATTTAAATGTTAACTCTGCTACTGTGTATGATCTTGAATAAATCACTTAATCTTTCAGAATGTTATTTGCCTTATTTGCAATGTGCTTGCTCTCATGTAGTTTGTAATAACTTTATACAATGCCTTACTCTTAATAAATGCCTCCTTCCCTCTATTTCCTCTTAAAATCCAAAAAGACAATCTAATAATGAATATTAATTCACATTATATTTCATCCAGAAATTCATTAACAGATATTTATTAGCATTTACTATATGCAAATGGGGAATATATTAGCATTTACTATACGCAAATGGTGCCTCTTCTCAGTGTGGGAATATAGCGGTGAACCAGAACAGGTAAATATTCCTACCATGAGAGCTTACATTTTCATAGGGGTGAAGGACAGACAATAAATGATATAAATAAGTAAAATTTTATAGCAGATCATAAAGTGATAATTCCTAAGGAAAAAAATAAAAGCAGAGAAAAAGGCTAGAAAGTATGTTGGGTGCCATCTGTAGTTTTCTGGAAAAAGTGAGTAGGTGACATTCAAATAAAGACCTAGAGAAAGTGAGTAGGTAGTTAGCCATGTACGTGTATCTGGGTGCAAGAACATTTTAGGGAGGAAGAATAGACCCTTAAGAGGGAAATTAGACCTGGCATTTTCCAAGAACATCAAGGAGAAAAGAATGGCTCAGGAAAAGAGTAGGCGATGAAATTAGATTATGCATGTAAGAATGAAGGAGGGATAGGCTTTTTATCTTGGAGTAAAATTCATTGGAAGATTTTGACATACATTTTAATAGCCTCACTGTGGTCACTGTTATAAGAATATACTGAGTGAGCAAGGGCAAAGCAAGGAAATCAGTTAAGAGGCTATTTCAGTACTAGAAGAAAGAACTTGAAGACTTAGACTAGTGTGATAGCTGTGGAGGCAGTGAAATGTCATTAGATTCTGGATGTGTTTTAACATTTCAGCGATCAGAATTTGCTAGTGAATAGAGAAGAGATGAGTAATGAGTGAAAGATAAATATGAGATTTTTGATCTGTCCAAATGGACAAAAGGAGTTGGCATTTTTTTGAGATACAGATACTTTCTGTATTCTGCTTAATATTGTAGATAATTGTGTGTCTATCTTATTCTTCTTAGTTACCCAAGGTTTGGGGATGTCTTGTACGTGCATTATCCACAATACCAGCATAATTCCTTGCACAGAGTAATTGCATCCTACTTTTCTGAATTAAACTGATTTTAAATGTACATCAGCCTCAAAATGGAGGCAGCTATATTCAGGGCTGCTAGTAACACAGGATAGTGTTTTCCTTCTGCTGCTTGTAATATAAAGCAGATTAAGACTTATTGGCCTTGCTCAACCCTTTAATCTAAAAATATTACTTTAAATAATGTAAGATATCAACCTCCAGAAATCCTTGGAATTATTAACCTTCAGACATTTCTGCTTTTAGGTTTTAGCTTGCAAATTCAGTCTAGAAAAGTCTTAGTTTTCTTTCTCTTCCCATATTTATTGACTAGAAAAGAAGGTACTTAGTATATGGTGGGTGTAAGATGGAGAGATGAGTGGGCCTTTATGTGATGCTGACCAAAATCTCATCATCACTGTGTTGCCTGAGGAGGGAGGGGCAAAGAATCCGGGAGAAGGGTTCTTCTAGGTGACTGTCACATGAAACACCTTTCTTGCATTTTGGTTTCAGTAAATGAGGTCTTAGTTATCGGATCCTTTTGTTTCCAGCTCTGTGGTTTTCCCAGTCTACTATTCATTTCTTTACTCATAGTTGTTATTTGGCAAGCTGAGACTTTCAGGTACCATTGGTCTTAGGATCTGCCTCATATTCCCTTGTGTGTAAATTGATCTGGATCAATCTTGATTCTGCTGGTTGGGCTATATCTGCTTGAAAGGGTTTAATGAACATTCTTTGCATTAGGCTAAAAACATGTGGTGGAATGGTTACATTTCTTAAGTTATTCTGCTTTCTGTCTCACCCGCCCTTCCCCCTGGGAAAAAAATTAGAACTTACTAAAACCAGATATTTGGCTGTTAGGAGCTGTTTTAGGATCGCCAGTTGGAATTCTTTCCTATTGCAAAAATAAATAGCAGGATTCATTAAAAAATTTTGGTTTGTAGTTGTAGGGCTGTTAAACTCATTTTCTTCTACTTTGCTCTCATCATTTTAACTGTAACTGATAAGAATTTTAATGGTGGTAGATCATTATTTAAAAAAGTGAAAAAAGGCTAACATGGTGACTTATGCCTATAACCCCAACACACTCAGAAGCTGAGGTGGGTAGATTACCTGAGGTTGGAGTTCGAGACCTTCCTGAGCTAAACTGACACTCTGTCTCTACTATAAATAGAAAAACTAGCTGGGCATTGTGGCTGGTGCCTGTGGTCTCAGCTACTTGGGAGACTGAGACAGGAGGATCACTTGAGCCCAAGAGTTTGAGGTTGCTGTGAGCATGCCATGGCACTCCACGGAGGCTGACAGAGTGAGACTCTGCCTCAAAAAAACAAATAAATAAAATAAAATACAAAATAAATAAAAAAGTGAAAAAGAGAGAACATTTCCAGAAATAAGTTGCCTGCAATATGTTTCTTTATAGTGTTTATTCTAAAACTTTTGATTAAAAATCTTCTGTGATTTTAAAAAAGGATAAATCTCGGTATGTCATTAATTACAATAAGAGTAACTCATCTTTATTGAGTGCTTTACTAAGTATCAAGCACCATTTAAGTGCTTTATTTTTTTGAGAGAGAATCTCACTCTGTCACCCTGGGTAGAGGGTTGTGGTGTCATAGCTCACGGTAACCTCAAACTCTTGGGTTCAAGAGATATTTTTGCCTTAGCCTCCAGAGTATCTGGAACTCCAGGTGCCCAACACAATGTCCAGTTAGTTTTTCTATTTTTAGTAGAAACAAGGTCTTACTTTTGCTCAGTCTGGTCTTGAACTCCTAGGCTCAAGCAATCCACCTTCCTCAGCCTTCCAGAGTACTACAATTACAGGTATGAGCCACCATTGGCCATTTAAGCACTTTATATGGTTAACAAGTTTTGAAAAGGCTCATGTCTGTAATCCCAGCATTTTGGGAGGTTGAGGCAGGAGGTTATCCTGGAGCCCAGGAGTTCAAGACTAGCCTGGGGAATGTAGTGAGACTCTTTCTTCAAAATACAGAGTGTCCATATAAATGTGCAATTTGCTGTGTTAAGCAATTTTAAATTGCACATGAACTTTATGGCAACCTTGTATATATTTAAAAATTATCTGGGTGTGATGTTGCACACCTTTATTCCTAGGTAATCAGGAGGCTGAGGTCAGAGTATCGCTTGAGCTTAAGAGTTGGAGTCTGCAGTAAGTCCTACTGCATTCCAGCCAGTGAGACAGAGTGAGATCCTGTATGAACAAATATGGTTATTCTTCTTCTTCTTCCTCTTCCCTCTCTTCTTCCTCCTCTTCTTCTTCCCCTTCCTCCTTCTCTTCCTCCTCCTCCTCCTCCTATGGCACTGCTTTGTTTTTGGCATGAATAAAATGTCTTAAAATTAGGTTATGAGGTCAGTTGTGAATATATTTAAAAACAATGAATTTATACTTTATATATATACTTTATATTTTTCTTCCTCTTACTCCTCCTCCCCCTTCCCCCCCCTTTCTCCCCCTTCCCCTCCTCCTCCTCCCTTTTTTGTGCAAGTATAACAAATCCTTTACACCTCCAGACATAGAGAGGGCTCCAAATACTTATGCAGGAATCCCAAGACAAGTTATTAGAATTAAAGTAATAACTCAGTCAAATTGAAAATATCTTGGCTGTTTGTTGTTTAGAGTGGTTGACAAAATAAAAACTATGATTTTGTCTTTATAGACAAATCTACTGAAGGCTAAAACTTGGGGTTTACCGTTAATATTAGTAGATTCATCCAACTGAATTGCAAACATGTTTACTTCCTTGAGGTGAGATATTACTTGAAATTCTGTATTTTCAGGTAAACCCTTAACATACCAGGAAATTGTATTATCTGAAAGTGGAATTTTTAAAATTTCCTTTTCATATTCTTCTCCAAACGTTTTTATAACTGCAGAGTTTACTGGGAAAATAATGGATTCTGCAGTTTTATGAGATTTCATTTTCCTAGCTACAATTTCTGCAACTACATAACTCACTTCTTGTGTTTTATCTGATCAGTGCATATTTGGTCCATAATTTTGCTTGTTTAATATTACTGAGTTCAAGTTGTTTAAATTATTCTACTAGCTTTTCAGATAAATGGGAATGTCTGGATCATAAATATCTCTTTAATTTGCTAGAAACCATAGCTTCATTTGCTAATGAAGCCACAAATTATACATGTGGGACTTGGTGGACTTCTTTTACTACATATGAAACTAAATGATAGATAATCCTCATTACATTGATAACTAATTGTTTTTAATTTAGTTGTCAATGTACTGGATGAAGCAATATTGGACACACTAGTGTCGCCTTCTAATTTTTGTTTCTTTTTTTTTTTTTTTTATTAAATCATAGCTGTGTACATTAATGTGATCATGGGGCACCATACACTGGTTTCATAGACCGTTTGACACATTTTCATCACACTGGTTAACACAGCCTTCCTGGCATTTTCTTAGTTATTGTGCTAAGACATTTACATTCCACATTTACTAAGTTTCACATATGCCCTTGTAAGATGCACTGCAGGTGTAATCCCACCAATCCCCCTCCCTCCATCCACCTCCCCCCTCCCTCCCTTCCCTTTCCCCCTTCCCCCTGTTGTTAGGTTGTAACTGGGTTATAGCTTTCATGTGAAAGCCATAAATTAGTTTCATAGTAGGGCTGAGTACTTTGGATACTTTTTCTTCCATTCTTGAGATACTTTA
>CAUYPK010028080.1:0-35610 GCA_963574355.1 Loris lydekkerianus
AAAACCCGCCCCACCCTCACTACCCGGCCCGCACATACGTTGTGCCAGGGTTTTTTTTTTTTTTTTTTTTTTTTTTTTTTCTCCACTCTTTTTAAATAAGTAGCTCTTCAGCCACCCTCCACCCCCTCCTCCACCCGTCCATTAGGCTGAGGCATTCTGATAAAGTAAATCCAAAACCAGGGTATGGGAAAGAAAGAAAGCACTCATGCTGCCAACTTCTGATTGACCATTAAGCTATTGATGAATGTGGCTGTCAGAAGAGAGACAATTAAATCAAATATGAAACAAAGTCGTTTTGACGGGTCATTTTGATAGAGCAAAACCATTCTTCCATCTCCTATTAGTTGTGCAGTCAAGTTTTTATATAATGAATTTTTCTTAACTGACCTGAGATTTCCTGGCTGGCTTTTTCAAAGGTGCAAAAAGGTTAGTGAACAGGTTGCTTTTAAAAAATAATAATGAATGAAACCAACAGTATGTTTCCTTCTCCTCCAATATTTTTGGAAGAAAGTTATCAAATAAGCATCTCTTAGACTGGCAGGGTGCAACCGAAGAGATGAACTGTAGAGAGAGTACTAACCAAACGTAAAGATGTAGCCACGTTATGGTTCATCTGATGGAAGCACTCAGATACCTTAAAATGTGTATCCAAAAAGGAAAGAAAAAGAATTTTCAAAAACTGGAAGAAACCCAAGACATTCCTACTACCCAACTTTGTGAAGGATTCCTCCAAAGTTTCAGAGTTTATTTTGGGTAGATAAGCTCATTGCTTGAGCTTGGAATTTAAAGTAGAAGGTGGGATGGGCACAGAGCATCAGCCAGGAGGTAAGCTGGGAGGCGGCACTCTCCCTACAATCACTACTGGGATTTTCAAACTTTCTAAATTTAGGCAACACTTAGGACATAACAAAACTTGCATTACAAACCCCCAACCAAGTCTGTTTTCTCCTAAGGTTTTCTTAAAGACACTAGCAGGCAAGCACACCTTCCCACTCTGTGACCCTGCCCCTGTGTAAGGTGTCTGGAGTCCAGAGTGTGGCCAGCGGTGCCTGCCGGCATGACGGAACTTAAGGGCGCTTGGGACACTATGGGTACAACACCTTCTTCCAAGGAGGACACCAGCCAAAGTCCTGACCTTTCCTTCTGCTCTCCCCTCTAACATCTAAAGAGAAGTGGAAGAAAGGAAAAGAAATGAAGCCCCACATCACCCTGCCCTTCAGACATCGTCTGAACCCCTGGACATCTGAGTGCTACTCATATCAAAATACACCACGACCATATGTGGTCCTCTCAGCAACCGCCCCAAATTCCCCAAGTTGCACTGACAGGGCCCTCCTGACGTCACAGAGCTCGGCCTCACTACTGCAAGTGATTTATTGATGTTTATTGGGAATGAATAGATCAAAGGCAGCAGCATGAAGGGCGATCAATCAGTCATCAAATCAAGGGTGGCAACGGGCCAGAAACCCTTCTTCTAGGCAACAAGCCCCCAACCGACATTATTACAAAATAATGTTATGAGTGTGGTTTTTGTTTTGTTTTCAAGGATGCTTTTTCCAGAAAAGAAAAAAAGAACGGCTCAGTCTTAACAGGAGTTGACACTCCTGGTTAAATAAAAAAGGAAGAAGAAGAAGAAAGAAAGAAAGAAAAAAAAGAAAAGGAAGAACAAAAAAGTACTCAAACATGTCCCACATCCCAGAACTAAGTGCTAGGAGGTGAGGGGGGGGGGCAGCGAGAGGAGGAGGGGGCAGGCGCAGGCGAGCACAGGCAGGGGTGTAGGGGACGCCAGCGTCCAGCACTGACTTGACAGGCATCTGACAATGCCCAGACCCTGTGCGCTCTGGTTTCCACTGCTGTGCCCAGTTTGGGCCCAAGAAATGAAGAATCAATCGCATTAGCAGTAAGGTGCCGAAGGAAGGGACCAGCTCGCTCGCTCTCTCACTAGGCAGACACCCGGCAGTCCCCAACCGGTCCGCCCAGGGAGGACACGGAAGGTGTCCCGGGGAACTCGGGTGACCCCGCCTGCCCCCCACGGAAAGAGGCAGACGAGGGCGGCTTCTCATTCCCTCTGCAGCCAGAGAGCTGAGAAGCCAGCGCGCTCCAGTTCGCCCCAAGCGCGGTTCCCCAAGTGGGTGCAGGAGGGAAGAGGGCAGAGCGCGGCGGGGCGTCCGGGGGGCGCCGGGTACCCGAGGCGGGCGCACGCACCCAAAGCCGAGCGCGGAGCGAGCCGGGCGCCCGGAGTTACTCCGCGCGGGCACAGGGAGACCCGCACGGAGCTGGGGGCCGGCGGGGTCGCGGCCCGCCACAGGCTCGGGGCGAGCAGAGGAAGAGCAGGAGAGGAGAAGGAAGGGGAAGCGGCTCGTACCTGCTGCGCGCCGGGGCGCCTGCTGCTTCCTCCTCGGCATGATGCTTCTCCGGCGACTGCCACTGCCGCCGCCGCCGCCGCCGCCGCTGCCGGCTCAGGAGAGGGAGGGAGGGGCGGCGGGCCCGCGGGGGGGGGGCGAGGCGGGCCTGCTCTCAGCCGCCCCCCCGGAGAGCGGCCGCCCGCAGGATGCTGCTGCGCCCCGGCTCTCGGCGTCCCCCCCTCGCCGCGCTCCGCCGCGAACCCCGAACGTGCGGAGGGAAGAAGGAGGGCGGGCGAGGGAGGCGCGGGGAGGGAGGAGCGCGGGGGGAGGAGGAGGCAGAGGAGGAGGAGAGGTGGAGGAGGAGGAGGAGGACCGCGCTGCCGGCGGAATGGGAAGTTTGACAAATCGCTCCAGAGGCCTGAGGAGGAGGGGGCGGGGAGGAGCGGCGGCCCTGCCCCCCCCGCCCCGTCCCCAGACTAGGTGCGCGGGGTTCGGGGCTGGGGGGCGGGGAGAGGGAGAGAGGGCGGGCAGTGGGATGGGAGGAGGAGCGCTGGAGCGGTCCCGGCCGGTCTTGCCCGGGCCCCCAGCCCCCAGGCTGGGGGTCAAGGCATCGGGGGGACCAGCAGCCGCTGCCGCGGCCCGGGGCTCAGCGGTCCAGTCTTCTGCCCGCGGCGCGGCTGGAGCGGCGGCGTCGGCAACAGGCAAGCTTAAAGGAAAAGGAGATGATCGTGTCACTCGCCGGTCCGCGGGGGCGCCGCGCCCCCGCCCCCGGCCCCGGCCCCCGCCCCGGTCCAGTCTAGGACCCCCCGCCCAGTTGGGGAGGGGGTGTCGCCCCTCCACCTCCGCCCTGTGTGCATATGCTGGGGAGAGGCGCCGGTCCTGCCCAACCCGTCCCGGGGCGCTCGCCACCCCCACCCAGCCCTCTTCCCAACCCGCGTTCGCCCCCTGGCCGCCCCCCAGCTGCCCCGCCCGGCCCGCACTCCTCTCCACCCGCCGCGTCCAAAGCCCTCAGTGCAGTCCCTAGGCCCGGGCTCGCGCCCCCCAGGGATGCCGGGGCGCGCGGGCGGGCGCCGGCGCCCTTCGGGCAGGAGGCAGGCACGAGCTGGAGCGGCTGGGGGCAGCCCTCAGACCCCGCGCCACTCCGGCTCCTCCCCCGGGACCCGCCGCCGCCACTTCCCCCAAATTTTTTTCCCCAGGCAAACTTTACTGGGCCTGTCCCGGGGGTCGGGGTGGGAGGAGGTGTCTTCAAGTTTCCTCTCTTGACTTTGGGATGATCGGGGTCCCTCCACCCCGCCCCCTCGCCCCCAGTCCCCGGGCTCTGGGCCGCGCCCCCCACCTAAGGCACCGGCACTTCTGAGGGCGGGACGGGGGGCGGGAGGAGGAAATGGGGCTCCCTTGCCCATCCCCCACCCAGGGCGCCCCCAGGAGGGGTCCACCGCGCCGTGCCCCGCGCCGTGCCTGCTGACAGTACTGGACTAGGGGGATTGATTATTGATTGGGTGATTGGGGTCGCTAAGGCGCCGGGCTGGCCCCGCCGGGGGGTCGTAAAGAGGAGAAGCAGGCGGGGCTGCGTAGGTGGCCAGGCGACGCGGCTCACTTACGGGTGGCGGCGAGGGCACGGGTGGGCCGGAGCTCACGGGGGCGACCCCTGGGCGGCGGCGGCGGCGGAGCGGGAGCCGGAGCCGGAGTCGGAGCCGGAGCCGGAGCAGCGCGGGCGGCGGCGCATCGATGCGCTGCGGGCTCGATTGGGTCTCCCTGGGCCAGCTCTCGGGCCGGGAATGGGGCGGCCGCGGCGGGGCCGGCTCCGGGCGCTGCGGGGCGGTGGTGGCGGGGGTGCGGGGGCGGCCGCCGGGCTCGCGGTCCCCGAGGCGACTGTGCGCCTGGGCTCTCGGGCTGGGACTCCGCCGCCTTCCGGGGCAGGAGGCCGACGGTCCCGCAGAGGGCAGGCGGGCGCCCCGGGACTGACTGAGCGCTCCTGAGCTGCAAACCCCAGCTTTCTTCTTCCTTCTCCCTCCTTTTCTTCCTTCACCCCCTTTAGTTTTCTTTCTTTTTTAGTCACTTTCTCCCTTTTCGTCTGTCCTCTTCCTCTTTTTATTTTTTTCTCTGCGATTGTTTTTGCAAGTTTGTTTTAAAAGTTCACAGCATGCTTTCTTTTCATTTAGACCGGGAGACCGTGATCTCACCCGGACGGTAAGATCAAAAGTCTCCGCTCGCCCCCAGCCCGTGGGCTTGGGCTCGGTCCAGGCGTCTCCTGAAAGCAGATGTGCCGCCGCTGTCCTCCCCGGCTATAAAGCCGCCTCCAGCGCCGTCCGCCGCGCCGGAGCGCTCCGAGTTGCGGGCTGCAGCCCTGGTGGGACCCGGAGTCCGAGGCGGGCTGTGGGGCTGGCGGAGTGTGCGGCGGACTCCGGGGCGGGTCGCCGCGCGCGCTTGGCGACCCCTCCAGGCCGGGGAGACGCGGCCGTGGGGCGAGAAACGCTTCTTGCGAGCGAGGAAACGGTGAGTTGGCAGACGCCGCGGGCGGCCCCACCGTTCTGGTCGCCGCTTTGGGCGCCTCTCGCCTGCAGGAAGGTGGAGTCGCGGCGAGGTCAGCTCCCGCCGGCTGCTGGCTCACCTGCGAAGCGTCCACGCGGGCGCGCCCGTGGCAGGGTGCGCTCGGCCCTGGCGGCTGCGTACGGAAGACGGGGAGTTTGCCCTTGTGGTGCTTCCCTCCTCCTTCCCTTTCCCTTGCAGCAACAGCTCTCCCAACCTCTGTCCTCTCTGCACCCTCCTGCGGGCCGCGGCCTGAGCTCCAGTCCCGCGTCCCCCGCCGCCGCTCGGTGGCTGCCCGGCCCTCCCCCGCTCAGGCGCGGCGCTCTGTGCGACCCGCCCTAACATCTGTCCGTCCAACCATTGGCGCATCTATCAGTGTCAATGGGCTGCACGTTGCAGCGACAGCCGTCACGCACAACCCCGGCTGTGGGGAGGCACACCGCCACCGCCTCGGCGAGCAGGGACCTGAGAACGAGTTCCGGCCCGGCTGGGCACAGTAGTCTGGATCCGTACTCTCATGTGCTCTTTTAGCCACACTCACGCCCCCCCTTTAGTATCAGGACCCCCAAAACGGGGATAGTTTTTGAAGCCATGCAAGGGATGGGACAGATGGAAAGGGGCGGTGACCATCCAGTGCTTTCGTTCCACTTGGGTCCTCTGCCCTTTCTGTGGGCTGGGAGTGGCTAGGAGCAGGAAGGGACGCTTCGCAAACCGAACCAAGCGCACAGCAGACCCGGCACCCAGAAACTACCTGGATGCAGGAGCTGAAGCCGCTTTACCTGGGCCTAGGCCGAATCTCCCGGGTCGCCCGGCACGCCTTAAGCCAGGACGTGTCACGCTAAAACTTTTCTGGACCCGCCATGCTGCTGCGTGACGAGGCCTAAGAAGGTGACTGTCTAGAAGGGAAGAAAATGCAGATTCCAGGGTAACTAAGCCGGATTTAGGAAGAAGTGGTGTCTGGGTGGCAGTAAGTCTGTAACTGGCATGTTACTTGCAAAGTGAGAAAGGGCAGGGCCCTCTGAGTAGCCAGAGCTTTGGGAGAGTTCCCCAGCCCATCCTCTCAGAGAGTGATAACCTTGGCCCCTTGGCATGCTTGCCCCGACCCCTCCCCAACTGTCCAGAGAGTCAGAATCTGCACACGTGTCCCAATCAGTCCGGCAGGGCCAAAGGGCCTGCCTGTCCGGTAAGAACTTAGGAGGAGGGACGTACAGTGGACATCTGCCAGGCGGCGGTACCTGGCATTTAACCTGACTTTATTCTTACTGTAATATTTCTGTCTCGATACCTGGTGAGTTCTGCCCCCCTCAATGTTGCCGACGTAAGCGAGTAAAAACCAGCGCCGCTGGTCTGCAATTCGCGAGTTAGAAGGGGGATAGAAGCCGCTTTCAGGCGAGCGCAGAGGTCGTCTTGGTCCGTCCCGGAGAGCCCAGAGAAGGCTGCTGTGGAGCCGGCTGGGGCTCCTTCCTGCCGAAAGGAGAGAGAGAGCACACTCTAGGGTGCGGGCTTGGCCAACCATATCCAGTGGTCGAACAGTCTTCGGGCTAGACTAGAGGGCGGAAAAGCCCGTGCTCAGCGGAGAAGCTAGAATCCTGTAGGACTCACACTGTGCAGAAATCTTTTTGCCCCACTCTTCAAAGAGTTGCAGCTGTCTTTGCAAAACAACAGCAGGCTTGGCCCCCAGCGCGAGCACCTGGTAACTTCTTATCCGCGTGAGTCACGTTGAAAAGTAAACTCCGAGGCTAGTAAGATACTCCCGCCTCTGGGAGGTGCCGCGTTTCCGGGAATAATTTTTCAGGCCCCTAAAAATAGCAGGAGGAAAAATGGGCTGAGAGGGGGGAGACTCACCAAAACGTCCAGTGGCAAACGCCTGTAAGTGAAAAGTGGCAAAAATGGCGACTCATCACAGCAACCTGGTGGCCCACCCGGCTGCTGGGCGGTAACATTTCCAGGGGCCAGAAAAGTAATTCTGACACCTGGGATTGCACCTCAGGCCCCTTGGAACCCTCTTCATCCTCCTTGGCAGGTGCTGAGCCGTATTCAATAGAAAAGCTCCCAAATGCCGCTTCTTCAGGTCAGGTTCAGGTCAGGGGTTAGAAATCTGACTGCAGCTTTCAGAACTTAAGGAGCCTGAACCCCTGTCCCTGGCCTACCTGTGCGGGTCTACCCCACCCGGGAATATTAGTGACCTTGGCTGACCTGAGCCCAACTTGGATGAGTTTGAGTAAATAAATAAATAAATGGAAAAAACTCAAGTGCGGGCGTGGCTAAGGACAGGTGTATGGTGGAGGTGGGCGGGGGCTTTGCCAGGAGCACATAAGGCAGGAATCTGCAAGTCCCTACCTGCAAAATATACCCTGACTGCCTTGGAGGGGAGGTGGCTGGCTCAGGTTGTTCTAGGTGGTGGATTGTGGGGATTGCCTGATACCCCATCTGACCCAAAGAAGGCCGAGTTGTGTCCACAGCTGGAGTCACCACTGAGAGAAGAGTTGTCAGGGAAATGAAGCCTCTTCAACGCTGCTATTCCAGGACAGGAAGCTAAGGGTGTGCACCCCTCCCTGGTATCCCTGGTCTAGACTTTGGAGAGGAGTTCCTGGTGTCCCCAAGGGAGACATGGGTTACCTGGAGGAATAGGACACAGGGTGGTATGCTCCGCAAGCCTACATCCCTTTTCAAAGTGTGAGGGCTTCTGCCCAAAGTATGGGCTTTTGGGGAGCCCAGGCCTGGGCAAGGCCGGTTAGGTGCACCAGCTGCCCTGCTGCTTGGGTTTACCTGAAAGGCTGGTGCTGGCTTGCAACCTTCCTCACTCCTCTCCACCCACAGTTGGTTCTAAGCAATGGTGAAGAAGAATTCTGGGTGCAGAGAGGCCTGCCGTCGGCACCCTCAAATCAGGCAATGGACAGCACCTCAGCCCTAGCCAAAGCCCACAGGATTGGAACCCTGGTGCCAGGCCCTCCCCAGGCGGTAAATTGTTTGCTAAAAGTGCACTTAACACAGTAGCGAAGTTTGTTTCTCTTTTTCCCGTAGCTTTGTTTTAACGAACCAGATGTTTTGTCTGTAAATTCTCCCAAGAACTTTTACAGTTTTGACGTGAAATAAACCTTCGGAAATCGGAGCGGTATATTAATGCCATTTCTGTGGGGCCTTGGAGAGCTGCCGTCAGGCGCGCTTGGATGTGAGCTAGGGGTGGCAGTCTTTGAAGAAAAAGTAGAGGGCTTCTTTGGGCCAAGGTCAAGAACTGGTGTGGGGAGTATGAAGGGCCGCCCCCACGCCTCACACTCATGCGCGCGTGCGCACACACTGTCCCATCCTCCCCCTCCAGGCTGGCTACCTACTTTGTAAATTTATTGTGGCCTGGGGGCATGGCCGGCTTTGGGGACTGTAGCGCCTGCAAGCTCGCCCTTTTTCTCCTGGACCACCCAACTCTATAAGGCTAAAGGGCTTTTGCTATCTTCCCGGGGAAGGCTGGATGCCTGCGGTCTGCGGGGGACTGGGCGGAACCGCTCCCCACCCCCGTGACTCCTGCGCTTAACTAGACCCGGGAGAATTTTGGATGGAAGCGGACTTGGTACAGCTCCCTAGGCAGCCAGGGCTCGCAAGTCCCCCTGTACAATGCTGATTTTTTTTTTTTTTGTTTTTTTTTTTTCTGATGCAGGATTTGCAGGCAGTTACAACATCTTTTTAAAAAAGAAAAGGAAAAAAGTACACACCTAGCAGCTGGAAGGAGGGAAGAGAATCTGGTTATCCCGGGAGAGGGCGGGAAGGAAACCGGGTCCGCCTGGGTAACTACCCTCTGGTTGGGTGGCTCGTACTGGCCAAGACAGCGGCTCTGGGTCGTCTTTTCCGCTCTCCTCCCCCCACTTTTCTGGACTCTCAGCCTCACCTCTTGGCAATCTCTCTTTCATCCTTAATTCCCCTTCGTTCAATCATTTACCGAACTTGCAAAAAACTTTTTTTTAGGAGACCGAAGATAAAATAAGGAAAATGAATATATTTCGATCTAAAGAGGACAGATGTCCATTAAACTCAATTCGGAGGGCGCAATTATTGGAGAAATGCCCTTTTATCCAATCCCATTTCCTGAATTCCTCGCTACAGCGTGCCCCACCCCGGCCCCCATGGTGGAGTGAAATTTTGGATACCACTCGGGCAAACCAAAGGGGAAAAAAAAAAAATTGCACTGCGCAGAAGACGGGGCCGGCAGCCCCGAGGCTCAGCCCCAGCCGAGCGCGGGCAGCTCTGCGCGCGGCGGACGCACAGGTGCCCACCTCGGCCCGGGCGCTCGCGGGAGCCGGGTCGCCGAGCGGGCAGCGCCGTGCTGCTCGGAACCTCGGCTCTTCGAATGCAGGAACCCCGAAGCAGGAGGAAGAGGTCCCAGAAATAAAACCACCAGGTCTGAGCAGACCAGACAGCCCAGCTTTCCGCGCCTGGTGACCTCATTAGCTGACCAGGGAGAATCTCCTTTCCCTGTTCTCTGCCCTTCTCTTGCTCCCCACGTCTGTCTTACGCATTATTAAGGTTTTGTGCTTGTCTCTAAATTTACAAACCGGGAAGCCCAACTCTCAGTAGGACAGGTGTGAGAGGGGGCAGCGGGCTGGAGACTGGTTCTTCCTCATTTTTATTTCTTGAAACCGGATGGATATCACTTGTAATTCGACAGGAGGGGGTCCAGGGCTGTTGGGGACACGGTGGCACTAGAGGTCAGATTATATGGCATGCAAACAGCCTCTGATCTCCGGAGCTCTGAAAACCCAAGGTTTTTCCTCCTCTGCAGAGGAGCCTGATTTCTGCTTTCTCTCGCGCTCTTTTCCTGCAGCCTTTTCTCCTCTTAGCCTTTTCTCCAGCTTTCTTCCTTCCTCCTCCTTTCTGTTTTCCTTTTGTGGCCTTTCCACCAGTCCCTCCTCCAATTCTGCAGCGTTATGTATTTGAGGTATATCAAGTGCTAGTCCCGCAGAGGTCCAGCTGCCCCAGTGACCAGGCAGGGGCGGTTACCCGGTGCCGGATCTCCTGGGAGAAAGTAGTTTGAGGTTTGTGCATCTTTGGGATGTGGGGGAGGGGATCAGAAATAGGTTGACACTTGGTTTAAAATAAAAGAACATGTTAAGAAGTTTCCAAGCTGCCAATAAAACCCTTTAAGTGGCTTGTGATTCAGTGCCTGGAGTTGCGGTGGTGGCATTGGTAAATGACTCTAATGCCCAAAGAAAAATATTACAAATGCCGCTGTCTCGGCCACCAATCGGGCGCCGCTCTCCAGCGCGGGTGGTGGCTCCTCTCTGGCTCCCAGGGCACCCGCATTTGCATGATAAATTGACCAGACTGGCTGCAGCCAATGAAATATTCAAATTAGGCCAGGGGGTAGGGGTGGAGTCCCTGTGGCTCCCCCTTGGAGCTGGCGGCGGGAGCTGGCGGTGCCACCTCTCCACCCGCGCCCTCTAGAGGCGGGACAGCGCGGGCGGCTGCCCAAAAGAGGACATGGGGGCTGGGGATGATGGGAAGGAGTTTGGGGGGGAAGGTGATGGGCTTTGAGTGCTTAGGTCCCAGCAGGAGGACTTTGGGCTGGCCCAGTGACTAGGTGTGATGTTTACCTGTGTCTTATCCTTAAATGCATTGATGGATTGCAGAAGCAGGTGGTGACTCCAAGGAGGTAGTTAGGAAAAACCCTAGCGTCTTTCTCCCAAACCCTTGTCTAGGTTCCCTAACAAACGCAGCAGTTAAGTTAAAATAGTTGGCTCACGCCTCCAATCCTAGCATTCAGGGAGGCGGCCCAGGAGGGCAAATTGCTTGAGCTCAGCCAGGACTTTGAGACCAGCCTGAGCAAGAGGGAGGGAACCAGACCCATCTCTACTAAAAATGGACAAAACTGAGGCAAGAGGATCTCTTCAGCCCAGGAGTTTGAGGTTACTGTGAGCTATGATGATGCCATGGCCCTCTGCCTCGAGCAACAGAGTGAGACTCTGTCTCAAAATATGTATATATATATTGCTTTTGTTGACTTAACGTCAACACAAGACCCCTTTCCCATCCCAGGCTGCAAATGACCTCCCCTGTAGCCTCCACTGCCCATAAATACTGAAATTCTGGTGCAGATGTATCAAATCTTGCCGGAGAATCCACACAGACCCCACAGGTTGGGGCAGCTCAGGGAGTGTTCCCAGCCTGGAGCCACACACCTTGGCTAGGCCAAGGCCCCAGTAGAAGGCAAGAGCAGGCAGTGTCCGTGGGCCCATTCATGTGCCAGCCCTGAGCCTTGGCAGGCAGGACTTCTCCCCTAGGAAAGCACCCAGCCCTCAAGACAGCTCCACTGAGTGGGAAGGAGAGCCCTGTGTAAGGAGCCAGCCAGGAAGTAGAAGCTGAGCCAGTGGACATGGAGGGGACTGGCTCTGTGGCAGTCAGTGCCTCTTCTGACTCCACCAGCGCCTGGCGTGGCTTTTCCTGGAGGTCCTAACCGAGTGGACCTTGCTTTCCTTGCACAGAAACCAAGGAACGGCAGACTCCTCTAGCCCACTGAGTACCTCTTTCCTCCACCCCTCATCTTCCATCTTGCTCCAGATACTCCCAAGGCTGCACCTTTTAAACCGCCGTGAGACCACTCCTGCAGGCTTATTTTTAAGGCAGAGCTTTCAGAAGCGCAGCCTCATTTTTCCATTCTGCTGTAGAGCAGGAAGCACCTTTCTTGTCTCATCACAGCTTAACTTTGGGTCCCAGCTAACTGCCCCTGGGGTGCTCCATCCCCACTCCTCTTCCCAGCCTAGAGGATCTGCAAGAGGTGGTCTGAGCTGCAGTGAGGCAGCCCTCTAGGTCCCTCTCCAGATGCAGCCACCTCTCCCTGGCCATTCATGAGGGAGACCCTCCCCTGGGGCCTGGGCAGGGATGCCTCCCTCACTGTTTATAAATACATTTGGCAAAAGTACTAGGTACTGGATACAAATTTGAGAGAGCGTGAATTTTGACTCTTGACCACCTTGCAGATATTAGCAATACTTTCAAAGTAAGTTACCTAACTGGGACGGTTAATTCATAAGAAGCCTGTTGTATCATTCAGGGTGTTTGGGAGTTTGTTGGCTAAAGGAAGGGGTTCTGGCTAGGCTTTATGGCAGTGTACTAGGGAAACAGCTGGTGACAGGCATAGGTTCAGGTACAAAAACTAGGCATCCCTGCTTTCTAAGAAAATCTTCTGTCCCAGTTGGGCTTGAAGGCTGGAAATAGGGTTCTCACCGGGAGAAGAGACCACTCTCTGTCTGGCTGAGTCAACCCACCCTTGGAACCTCATCGCCATCTCTAAAACGGGACAGCTCCCTCCATGAGAACAGCCAATGGGGCCTCAAGGAGGAAGCGTTCCATCAAAGTTGGAGATATCCTTTGAACCCTTTGGTGCTTTGTCTTATCTGTTGGGAGCCTCCAGAGTTAAGCCAGATGCAGAGGCACTGGGTTGCTATCTGTGTGCCTGTGGACCTTCCCAGGGCGCTGTAAGACTTATGTGGGATGATGTATGTTGGTGCCTTGGGAAGAGTTGGGTCCCCAGTGGCTGTCCTATCCGTGGTGTTCCCTCAAGCCATCGTGAAGGAGAAACACAGGCTCAGACCTCACTGAAGATAAGGGCTTATACGTGGGGGAGGCCGGATGCAGGCAGGTGCAAACAGGTGCCGGGAATGGGGCAAAAAGGAAAGAAAGAGGAGAATTGTTGAAGGGAGAGAGCGGGGCCTCCTGCCTTTCTGGGAAGAGTAGGGGTGTTCACAGAGCTGATTGGGCTGGTTCCTGCAGGTCTTTCAGTGAGCTCATTAGCGCAAGGGGTGGGTGAGGAGCCCTGCTGATATTTCTATTTTGCCTGTTAGAAGCGGCTGGAATTTGCACCATCCAGGTCAGATGGAAAATAGAAGCTGGGAAAAATCTGACACTCTCATTGATTTGCTCTCTTTGCTATCACTACTCTTGAGAGGAAGAAATGTGACTTCAAAATTGCAATTAGGAACCAGCCTGCTAAAGGATTCCTCTCTGAGCTCCCGTGCTGTACCCATCACAGGCCAATCTCCTCTCGTTTGCTAAGAAGGTGGGTTCATTCATGGTTTTGAGCGGAGGCGAGCAACGCAGACCTGTGACACCACCCCACAGCACTGCCGCTCAGAAAGGTCCACCAGCACTTTCTTTTCATTTTTTTGGGCAGATCTTTGAAAGGGTGGCAGTTTCCCCAATGTTTTAAAAGTATTAACTTCCTTTCAAACATTCTTTAACCTTTAATGTTTTGTAACTTGATGAAAAGGTCATTTTGTTCTGAGGATGCAGCTGTTCCATAATTGTTGGACTATCAGGGCGAATTCCATCTAAATCCTGAATTCTTTAATGGGAGCCAAACCGCGTGTGCATGCACACACACACACACACACACACGTGCGCGCACACGTCATATAGATGGGCATTTTCCTGCCCTGTCTCATGGATTTCTGAATACTTAAATATTTGCATCTAGGCACACACACTCATAAGGACTTAGGTTTAGATTAATCGCACTCTCACAGAATGACTTCTTAACAGAAAAATAGATATAAAACTTACTCTTTTGAATGACAAGTTTTGTTAAACATTTGATGGCAATCATTTATTATGTACTGCACACATTTCTGATTTTTTTGAAAAACGATTTAGTCAGTTTCTAATTCAACATTTCCTTGTCGTAACTACAATAAAAGCTTCCAGAAGCCTAAAAGGGTTGAGATGTTTCTCCCTGTCTGCTTCCTCAGCTTCGGCTTCTTACCTGTCTGCAGTTATCAGCCCTTTCTCTTTCACTTTTACTTTTCTAATCTGATATGTTCCCAGAAGTAGATGGCCGAGTATGTTTGATTTATATTTAAAGTGAGTCGAATTAATAGGTTCAAATAAGAGCATGAAGGAATTTTCTACAAGGAAATGGCATGACGTTTATTCCTGGACCCCACCCTAAGTATTTTCCTTATTTGAGAGACATTGACAATGACATCCTGGATATCTTGCTCTGATGATTGAGGGGTTTTTTGAGACAATCTCATTCTGTCACCCTGGGTAGAGTGCCGTGGCATCGTCATAACTCACGGCAACCTCAAACTCTTGGGCTCAAGCGATCCTCTTGCCTCAGCCTCCCGAGTAGCTGGGACTACTGGTGCCCACCACCACGCCTGGCTATGATGACTGAGTTATTAAGATGAAAAATCTCCAGGCAAATACAGAGCAGTTGGGTAGAATCGCTCACCTTCAGTCTTTGTAGACTCATGAAAGAAATAAATCCGATCTAAGCAGCATAATACATCAGTAAAAGCACTTTACAAGATTAACAATCATATTGAACTTAAGACAGAGAAGGGATACTTTTAAAAGAATACAATTTTTACTTAAAAGGTCTCTGGTTGGAGAAAAAGGAAATGAAGTAAAATGAAGTTTCATTATATGGAACTAACTGGATAGTCTTTCTCTGGGACCAAATTCTTTAGATTTCATCACCCAGAGTCAAACATTGCACATTCCTACCTCCGGACCGTTTTTCTCCATTTCCCTGCGATCTAATTTTTGTCTTCCTATATTTCTGTAATCAAAATACTTTTAAAAGTGTAGAAGAATGTGTAAATTATATGTGTATTGTTTAAAGACTAATTATAGACCAATACCTGCATGCACACCGTTCAATCCACCTCCCAATTCTAATCCTCTGTCCTGGAGGCCACCTCTATCCCTAATTTTTATAGTGACCACATTCCTGCCTTGCTTGGTTGTTTTAATGCTTAGATGTTCATCCCGGTACATATTCACCAATGAAATCATATCGAATAAATTATTTTGTGTCTTGTTTATTTTATCCAGCATTGTCTGTGAGACTTTGCTGCACGGAGTTAGTTCATTTTCAAAGCTCTAGACTATGAACACGTTGCAGCATATTAGGTTTTTCTGTTTTTCTGGTTTTGTGGCTGTTATGACAAAGGTCGCTGTGAACAAGCTTTCTTAACGCCCATAGGGAAGACCTCCTGTATTGCACGTATTTAGAAATGAGATCACTTGGTTACAGAGCGCGCATCTCTACAACTCTCAATTGTTCTCCAAAGCGATCACATCAGCTCTCACTCCCACGAGCAGTTTGTAAGGTCCCCATTGTTCTGCGTCTTTGTCAGCATATGGTATTGTTTGCTATTTTTTTTTTTTATTTCTAATGTTTCCTAATCTAGCGGTGGAGGCTGCTGCTGTCTCACTTGTTTAATTTGCATTTCTGTGATTACTAATGAGTTTGAGCATCTTCTCCTTTTTTTTTTGTTCCTTTGCACTAATTTGGATTTCCTTACTTGCGAGGGGCCTGGTCAAGTCCTTCTGCCACTATCTTTTCGACATGTCTCATATCATTTCACTGAAGTTCTTTGTCACCCAGTTTGCTTAAATTGGGTTTGGGACTGTAGATCAGACTGGAAATGTTTCCATGAGATCCCTGACTGGTCTCTCCTAGGATGCTTGTGGTCTGCCAGTAATGCAACCCCACTCTCATGCTGGCGGAAGGAAGTTGACTGGTGGTGGGTTCTGGCTTCGTGATGCAGCGACAGGAAGCCAGGCTTCTCTGCCCTCTTCCTCTTCTATGTCCAGCGAGGTCATCCTTGAGGTGTTTTATCTCACAGTTTCAAGAGGGCCACAAGTCGTACGTGGAACTAATTGCTTCTTTGTCCGTATGCAGCAGGGAGGAGAAAAATAGAAAATCTTGTCATTGACCCATGTCATCTAAGTCATTCCTTTCCGTTCCAAGGGGCCACTTCTGTGGGGCAGTAGCCACCCCCGGGCAACGGCCTGCCCACTGAGCACCCTAGCAGGATAAAATCAACATTGTGAGGAAGTGAGTTCAGCCTCAAATACCACTGCACTTACTACCAAGCCTGTACGTGTTTATGTGTTTGTTCCTTGATTTCCTTTTTAATTTGCATAGAGTAAAATCTACTCTTTTGCTGTCCAGTTCTCCACACTTTAACAAATACACAAAAAAATGTAACTACCACTGCCATCAAGATTTGTTACCATCCCCCGAAACTCTGTTCTGCCTTGTGTGGTCACAATGTCCACCTGCTCCAAACTTCACTCCCACAGACCAGCAGATCCATTCTTCAGCCCTACAGTTTCCCATTGCCTTTTCTAGGATGTCGCACCCGAGGGATTGTGGAGAATGTAACCTGTTGCTGCTGGCTTCTTTCTCTTTGTGTAAAGTAGGTGGGATTGATCCAGGTTGGTCAGTGCACCAAGAGGTTTATTTCCTTTCCTGTCATTTATTTATTTTTTTCCTGTGGAAAAAGGTATTTATTTTTTTCCTGTGGATATACCCAAATTTGTTGATCTATGCATCAGTTGAAAGACAAATGGGTTATTTCCAGTTTGGGGCGATTATCAATAAACCTGCTATGTACATGCATACCCAGCTTTTGTGTGAGCATAAGTTTTCTTTTCTCTTGGGTTTCAATACCTAGGAGTGTGATTGCTGAGTCATATGGTAAGAGTGTGTATAACTCTGTAGGAAGCTGCCAAACCTCTTTGAAAAGTGGATGTACCATCTTGTATCCCCACCAGCAATAAGTTGATAGTCCTTCTTGCTTCTAACGGAGTTTTAATGGATAGGACAGTGCTTTGTAAACATCAAGGGTGCCTGCCAGGGCCCAAATGGGAAAATTCCAAGAAGGTATTTCTAAACCCTTAACTCCTGTGTGGTCCTACCTGGTCCTTCTGAACAGGGACAGAATACCCCCATTTCTGGGTCCGTGGCTTCTCCTAATGGGAGACCGGCAAGTATTGTTCTGCACATTTTACAAATGAGGGCACAGGATTGCCTCTGTGGTTGAGCCAGCCTGGCTTTATATAGTACGGTCATGAGTGAGATTCCTGAGTTCATAATGTAAAATGAAGTATAATCATTTGGACCATCTTTACGCTATGCGGCAAGAACAAGGCTTATGGATGCATCCAAATGTCCGATCAGAATGTTGGAGCCGGCAGGCTCCTTAGCAATTCTCACTTCAGAGAGGATAACCAATTTTTCCAGGCCTAGGTCCCCAGAATCCCAGCCCGGGACACTTTCAGCCTTTCTGACTGTTGTCGGTGGAACAAAACCAGCTCGTTGAGTGTGTGGCATCCCAGAATGCAGGGCAGCAGCCCGCCAAAGGAGTGACGGGCCTAGGGACGGCTCATCAGCTCAGGGTGGCTGGGCGTCAGAACTGAAACTCCACTGCAGGGCACACTGTGGCCCGAGCGACTGCTCACTGGCTCATGTTCCCCAAGCTGCTGCTTTTTACATTTTAGTGCCCAGTTCTGAGGCACCTTCCCATTTCAAACGTCCTGAGAATATGTTTAATTAGAACTTGGCCATACAGCCTTTTAAAATAAAACAGAAGGGACCAGCTAATTATATCGCTCAGCATTCTGTGGCAAACATATATTTTTTAATAAAACACTTTCCTAACCAGAGGAATCCCTGGAGATGCAAATCCTCATTTATAAGAAGTTTCCCAAAAGGACTTAAAAGAGAAGACGGTTTATAAAGAAAAGAGACAAAGGGGGGGGGGGGGGATGCTTCAGAGAGCTTTTAAAAGATACACTTGTTCTGAGGTTGAAGCACAGATATTTTAAAGGTACAAATTTTTACATTTCAAATGTCTTGTAATCCTTTCCTGTATTTTTGATAATGTACTTCCGTGTTGTTTTTATGTGTGTGTGGGGGGGGTTGTTTTCCCCTCTTTTGATGATTCCCATAAATGCCCGTATTTCTCATCTTGGTAGTTTTCATAAGTACAATATTTAAATAAGCAAGTGATTTTCTCAAAATGCACTTCATCTTCTGCTGGGTCCCACCCCCCCCCCCCCCCGGTCTTGCTTGAGGGTGAACGGGCCCTCTCACGTGGGAGTTTACACGGAGTAGGTGGGGTACGGTGTGAGGGCTGCATGGGGGGCCCTTTCCTGGAGGGTCTGCAGCCCAGGAGGGGGCAGGGAGGATTTGGGGCCCCTGCTGTGTGTCTCTGCCTACAAGGGTCTGATGGGGCAGTCCCAGCGCATAATAGCAGCCGTCCTGACAGCTGATGTTTCCTGTCAGGCCACCCCACCTACTAAGAAGTCCAGGCATCACATATCATTTAACCCCACAATTCGCAGAACATGGAGGTATCTTTGCCTCATTTTGAAAATGAGGAAGGCCATATTTGAGGGGTGAAGGAACACAGAAAGGCTCTCATGGGTATTAGAAGGTGAATAACTTGAACTTGGACTCTGGTCTGCCTGTCCAGGGACTCAGCCCTCCCTGGGAGTGGAGGTCCCTGGTGTGCAGATATTGCAAGGTGCAGGAACAGCATGCCCTAGATCCTTCTGTGTGCTTCTGGGTACACTGTGGGGCACATGGAGGGCATTTTAAATTAAGTTTTGCATCAGCAGGGGGTCCTGGCGGGACCCAGAAGACACACTCCCGTTAGGGTTATTCAAGGAGGATTTCCTACCAAGACCATTTGCAAGGATGTAGGGAAGTGGGAGCAGAAAGGAACACAACTGTTACTTCCCAATGCCCTCAGGCCTGGGGCAGATACTGGTTGCTGGAAGCCGGGATGAGAGGAAGAGCCACCTTCAGAGGAGCTGTGCCCTTCAGGAGAGAGTCTCAGCCCAGGGAGACCCCTGGGAAAGGGGCCAGCAATGGCCCCTTCTCTTCCTCTGCTTCCCCACCAGGACTCCGCAGTAGGTAAAGCCCTCCAAGCTAGTGGGACTGTCACACAGGCCAGCCCGCTGGGGCACAGTACGTGGGAAGCCCTCGGAGTAAGAGGCAGAGGAGGAGCAATGTGAAGCATCGCTGAGAAGCAGCGAGGGCCGGCCATCTCTGTGCTGGGAGTGGGAGAGAGGGGACCACCATGCTGCCCTTGAGGACATTGGAGCCTATGTGTTACCAGACGAAGAGGATCTGGCCGCCTGTCACTGTCAGCCAGTATGCAGAGACGGGGACAAATCTGCCAAACTTTATTTCTCAGAAGGCCAATGAGCGATTCTGGAGAACAGTGAGAGCAGCCTCTCCAAGACTGCTCTGTTCTTCCATTTCCAAAATCTTGGTTTTACACATAAAAGTTACAAGCAAGAACTGTACTAACCCTTATCTTAAAAACAGTAATTAACACTTTCCTTAAACAAAAGTAATCGTCATAACCCATGACCCATAATAATAAATAATAATTGACATACCCCATGACCCAAAACAACATTTCTAATTCAAAAGTTAATGTCCTAAATCAATTGCCCTAAACTACTCAAGATGTACACCTGTAGTGTTTCCTTTTCTCCACATCCATGCCAACATCTATAGTTTGGGGGTTTTGTGATGTGGGCTAATCTTACTGGAGTTAGGTGATATCTCAAAGTGGTTTTGATTTGCATTTCTCAAACAGGAATCCCTATTTTTTAAATTTTTTTTTTAATTAAATCATAGCTGTGACAGGTACACTTGTAAAACGCACCATCTTGGGGAAAGGGGAGGGGAAGGGGAAAGGAGAGAGGAGGATGGGTGGAGCGAGAGAAATGGGTCGGACCACACCTATGGTGCATCTTACAAGGGTACATGTCACAGCTATGGACTATAGTTGGGTTATAGCTTCATATGGAAGTGTGGGTGCTTATATATTGCTTTCATAGTAGAGCTGAGTACATTGAATACTTTTTCTTCCATTCTTGAGATACTTTGCTAAGAAGAATATGTTTTAGCTCCATCCATGTAAACATAAAAGAGGTAAAGTCTCCATCTTTTTTAAGGCTGATAATATTCCATGGTGTACATATACCACAATTTATTAATCCATTTGTGGCTTGATGGCCACTTGGGCTTCTTCCACGACTTAGCAATTATAAACGGGCTGCAATAAACGTTCTGGTGCAAATATCTTTGTTATAAAGTGATTTTTGGTCTTCTGGATATATACCTAGTAGAGGAACTGCAGGATCAAATAGCAGGTCTATTTTTAGATCCCTAAGTGATCTCTTAAGTGTGTAGAATATTAATGCCTTAATGCAATAATTAAAGTGTGGTGAAGGCTATGTTAACCAGTTTGATGTAAGTATTTCAAATTGTATGTAAAACCAGCACATTGTATCCCATAAATACATTAATGTACACAGCTATGATTTAATAAAAAAATTAAAAATAAAAGCTATACACCTGTAGGTTACAAGTGAGTTTACAAAACAATCAGAAAGGGAGACATGAGGCAAAGGTCACGTAGGACTTAAACCAACCAGACCGTGTCGGCCTGAGCCCGATTTACCCCTATCTCAGCCTCACCACATGTGCTTTCAGAAGCAGGTGTCTTAGGTTAGTGGAGGCAGAGTTCACTTGCCCGAGGGACTGAGTAAGCAGGTAGAAGCTGTAAAAGGTGCCCTTTCAAAAAGTTTGCTGCTTAGGGTGGCGCCTGTGGCTCAGTGAGCAGGCTCAGTGAGTGGCTGTGTCACTACTGCTGTTCAGAGCCAGACCCATATACCAAGGATGGTGGGTTCAAACCCAGCCCCGGCCAAACTGCAACAAGAAAATAGCCAGGTGTTGTGGCAGGCGCCTGTAGTCCCAGCTACTCGGGAGGCTGAGGCAGGAGAATCGCTTAAGCCCAAGAGCTGGAGGTTGCTGTGAGCTGTGATGCCATGCCACTCTACCGAGGGTGACAAAGTGAGACTCTGTCAATAAATAAATAAATAAATAAATAAAAGTTTGCTGCCTATGTGCCTGGAAGGGGAGTCCCTGAACTGAGCGGCTTCCACGACTTGGTGCCATTTACAACGCTCAGCCCAACTCCCAAGGCCAGCCCTTTTAACGTGAGAGAAAATACAATTCTCTTTCATCGAATGCTTATTAAATAAAATTTAATTGAGAAAAATAGAAAGAAGAAGAGAGAAGTCATTCATCCTCCCACTTCCCGAAGACAGCATCTGTGGATGTGTGGTGTGGCTTCTCTCCTTGAGATCGCCCTCTGGGGTCGTGGTAATACAGTGCACGCCCTTTGGAATTTTGAGTTTTTAATGGAGCTTCATCATAGCACTTTGCCGTGATCTAAGAAATCTCTGGTGAACAGAGCTTTTGACTGTTGCATAGTATTTCATTGTATGAACACGTTCTTCTAGATGTTAGGGTTACTTTCTGGTGTTCATTCATATTATAGAATGTTATAATCAATAACTTTGTATGTAAAAAATTTTCTCGTGTCTCAGATGATTTCTTTAGAGTGTCATCCCAACATAAAGTTACTGGGCGGTAACTGCCCGCACAGTGCCAGCCACAGCTCCACTGTCACTACTGCTGTTCAGAGGTCTTTATTCCTGTCATGCTGTTACCCTGCTAATAACTGCTCCGAAGACCTCCCTCAGCGCAGTGCTAGAATGCAAGCTGTGGAGCTCTTTCTTTTCTTTCTTTCTAGATAGGGTCTCTCTGTCACCCAGTCTGGAATGCAATGTAACCGTGAACCCCTGGGCTTAAATGATGTCCCCGCCTCAGTCTCCTAAGTAATTAGAGTTGTAGGCATGTGCCACCACGCCTGGCTAACTTAAAGAAAAATAAAATTTATAGATGCCCAGGTTGGTCTCCAATTTTTAACCTGAAGAGGTCCTCCCCACTTGAACTCCCAAAGTGCTGGGATTGCAGGTGTCCACCACTATGCCCAGCCCCCACTCCATGTAATTCTAAATGTTATTATAACTGCATTTTTTTTTATTTTGAGACAGCGTCTCACTCTGTTGCCCTGGGTAGAGTGCCGTGTCTTTATAGCTCACAGCAACCTCGAATCCTTGGCCACAGGCAATCCCAGCCTCCCAAGTAGCTGGGACTATAGGCACCATCACTACGCATAGCGAGTTTTTTCTGCTTTTAGTAGAGACAAGGTCTTGCTCTTGCTCAGGCTGGTTTTAAACTCCTGAGCTTAATCAATCTACCCACCTCGGCCTCCCAGTGCTGGGATTACAGGCATGAGCCACCAAGTCTAGCCCCTACTTCCTGGTGACTTTGATGCTCCTGCTGGCTTCTGGTCTTTGTGGAGGGGATAAAACACAAGTCAATGAACTAAGCTCCTGACACAGGAACTGGCTTACTGCTGTCCATTCCAGAAACTTTCCCAATGTAGCTTACAAGTCCAGGTGCAGTGGTTCACTCCTGTAATCCCAGCACTCTGGAAGACCAAGGCAGGTGGATCACTTGAACTCAGGAGTTTGAGATCAATCTGAGAAAGACTGAGATCCCATCTCTACTAAATATAGAAAAGCAAGCCAGCATCGTGGTGGGCCCACCTGTAGTCCCAGCTACTCAGGGGTGAGGCAAGAAGATCACTTGAGGTTGCTGTGAGCTGTGATGCCATGGGGCACTCTACCCAGGGCACAGAGTGAGACTTTGTCTCAATAGAAAAGAAAAAAAAAATCCTCACAAATGTAACTTACAGACACTTAGTACCAGAAGGGACCTCGAGATCTTATCCCACCCTCTCCTGTCACATGAACTTTCCCTGAGACAGCTGCCCAGAGACGGGATCTGGGGTTAGCATTTCTAAACGTCTGTTTCCCCGCATAGCACTTACCATAGTTTGAAACTACCAGAGACTTGTGCAAGGATTTTATTAAAATCTGCCTTCCACACTAGCCCTGAAGAATGCCAGTAAGTTCTGTGATTAAATGTTACGAGAAAGTTCTATTTGTTTACCTATAGCCCTAGGGTCAGGCCTAGGGCTTAACGGGTAGAAAGTGCTCAGTGAATATCTCTGAGTTGAGTGAGTAACAAAGCAACAAGGGTTTGTGATTCAGTAACACCCAGTTAGGACTGGGGACAAGTAAAAACGCCCAGGTGTGGAAGTCACATTGCACTGGCCACCAAGTCCAGCGGCAGCCCGGACTGCCAGAAAGGGGCTCTGGAAAGCGTTTAAGAGGTGGGTGGCTTTCCAGGGTGGGGGACAATGCCAGCAGTGGTACGTATCTCTGGTAAATTCCTCATTCTGCGTCTGTGCTGACCAATTCCCGTGTGGCCACTGAGCAGGGGAATGTGGCCGGTCTGAACGGACATGTGTGGTAAGGTTTCGGTGGAAAAAGAATGTAAAATATCTCCTTAATTATTTTTATAGTGACTACATAGAATCACATGTCGAAATGATAACATTTTGGATATTGGGATATAACTAGTTAAATAAAACGTATTATTACACGTAATCTTATCTGTTTCTTCTGCTTTTTAAAATGTGGTAAAAAGGCTGGGCGCAGTGACTCACACCTGCAATCCCAACACTCTGGGAGGCTGAGGCAGGTGATTGCTTGAGCTCAGGAGTTTGAGATCAAACTGAGCAAGAGTGAGACCTCATCTCTGCTAAAAATTAAAAAACTAGCAGGGTATGGTGGTGGGTGCCTGTAGTCCCAGCTACTCGGGAGGCTGAGGCAGGAGGATCACTTGAGCCCAAGTGTGAGGTTGCTGTGAGCTGTGACGCGACAGCACTCTACCCAGGGTGACAGAGTGAGATTGTCAAAAAATGAATGAATAAATAAAGGAATGAGGCAGAGGGCAACTCATTTGTTCACTCAGGTGTTCACTCAGGTGCACCAACCCCAATAACTGAGCGCTCTGTGTGATTGATGTCAGATGCTCAGACACTGCTCTGGACATGCAGAAAAGCAAGGGCAGTATCCTCGGAGGCCAGACCACGCATCCAACTGGGCACACTTTCCCAGAGAAGATCACCACTTAAAGAAGAGGAAAAATCAATGCTAATAGAACTCCTCTCTGGTTCCAAAAATGGTCCCCGTACTTTGTGCCCATGACCACGTGGGAAGCACCAGCCTTGTGTGGACGAAATCTTGTGAGCGCCTTGAACCTGGCCAAATCAATAAAGGAGAGCTGCAGGGGAGGCTGCAGCGGGGACAGAGGCTAGGTTCAAGGGCCAAACCGTACCATTTCTCTCTACCCCCTCAAACAGGCCTGGGACCCTCCTTTCAGCCTCCAGTCCCTGGGGACAGGGTAATTTCAGCTGCATTTGATGTAACCTATACATCACTGTCTTCTCGACCAGCTCTCAAATTAAACTCTGATGTATAAAGTTAAAAAAAAAAATGAGATAAAAATTGGCAAAGGTTGAAGAGGGTCAAAGTAGTCAAAACACAAGGTAGACTATTACTCCCTTTGATTTATGTTATTCTATACACATAGATAAAAAATAAAATTATAAATCTCCCTGAGACTTTTTCATTGAGGATGAGGCATTACTAATTTATTTTCAATAGACTCCTACGTTTCTGAAGCAGGAGAGGGGCCATCGCTATTGTTTCTAGTGAAGACACCACAGTCTGACCTGAAATTTGGACTGTGATGAGAAAGTATTTTGCAGAATTAGCACCTGCAGGCCGCAGTGTTAACGATGAGCCCGCCTTGCGTGGCTTATGTCCCCAGACCGCAGTGTCTGCTCTGCCTAATTCTTTTATTTAATCCTCAAGAACCTTGAAGGGGTGAAACAAGCAGAATTCATTGTCCCCCTTTGATAGTTGAGGAAACTGAGACTTAGACGGCACGTTTTGGGTCAGTGTGAGAGTATGCCCGCTAGGTGCCAGGACGGAGGAGGGGTTGAGACCAGTGCCCTCTCCTAGAGACCTCAGCTTCCAGTGAAAGAGAAAATAATTCAGTAGCATGACTAAGGACAACATATCGATATAGGTACAATTAATTATTGTCAAAGAAAGGAAGAAGGATAAGGGAATAGCACAATGGGCATATAGAAAGCCCAAAGACAGCTTTAAGGAGGGAAGTGACATGATCACATTACCTTTTATAAAGAACTATGCAGAGAATTAGCTTAGGGGGAGGAGGGGAGATCTGGGAGGCCAGCTGTGCTCATCGTCCAGGCAAGGTGCTGCATGGCATGGCCAGGGTGGTGACAGTGGTGGTGGATGAAGAGCAAAGATCTATTCTAAGGATGGGGCACCCAAAGGGGTCTCTGTTATACTTGAGTGCTGGTTCCACAGTGCCACACTGCCTGCAGCCCCAGCCTGTGATACCGGAATTTCACTCTTCAGTAGGTGCTTGGTCTCGATGATTCTAAGAATGAATCCCGTGGACCACAGATCAGTGGCAGGGCGGGATTTATTTACAGAAAAGAATACAACACCACCAAAGCTCCCGGCAGAACAGGAAAACTCGAGTCAGGAGAGAAACGTGCTGGCTCTCTCTCTTGCTCTGTCCCTCCCCAGGCTCGTGTCTGGGACCCTCTGTGGTTACATTTAGCGTGTCTGGGACAACCTGTCTGGGACAGCGTGTCTGGGACGTGAATGAATGGCTACAAGGCCTTTCATTCCCAGGCCTAAGTGGGGGCTCCCTGTTTAGCCATCGGTGCTGGTGTCTCCCCAGCAGTTGCCTGGCCCCTCTGACTACTGGAGCTTCCTGCAGGGCCCCCTGTCTGCCCCCCAGCCTGCTGGTTCCCCTGCTGCCTGCCACCGACCGCATCAACACCACCAAGGCAGAGGCGGCTAGTCCGCCCCCCAGCTCCACAGCTGGCTGGAACGCCAAGTGTCCTGTATCACTGGCATCAGGGAACCAGAATCTTGAGAAAAAGCTGCTCCCCTGGACAGGTAGACAGATGGGAGACAAGGCAGAGCCAGCAGGGAGCCCTGAGAGGAGGGCACCTAGCTCAGGGGGCGGAGGCCATTGATTGCTATGTACATTATCATCTTCAGAGTGATTTTTCCAACTACATGAAAGGATTTCTTTCCAGGTCACCTTTGTTCTTTGTTCAACCTCGTCTGCACTCCTCCACTCCTACGGAAGCCATCATGCTCGAGGCCATGGGGATGTCTGCACTGCCCAGCCCAGGACCGGCAGAGCTGCCCCAGGGCAGGTGCAGCAGATGGGGTATCCTGGGGGTGCTTGACGCCCACCTGGTGGCACTAGGGGATGGATTGCTACACAGATGTGACCTCTGTGGGCAGAGGCCAGGATGAGGTTTATGTGGCTGTAAAGACCAGCCTTCGATCTGTTTCCTGAAGCAACCACAGCTGCTGCAGGGCCAGCCTGGTCGGAGAGGTTTGATGGGTACAGATGTGATGAGGTTCTCAGCAGAGCTCAAATCTGAGCCCTGCTCTGGTCTTCTCTGCCTGCAGATCTGTGAGGGGCTGGCAAAGCACCGTTCACTGTTGGACCCTCACCAAGCTCTCAGGGAGCATCGTCTGACGGTCTCTCTCTGTGGTCTGTTCTAGGACAGAAAGGGGGCTTGAAAGGGGCCGGGTGTGGTGGTTCACACCTATAATCCCAGCACTCTGAGAGGCAGAGGCAGGTGGTTCACTTGAGCTCAGGAGTTCAAGACCAGCTTGAACAAGAGCAAGACCCCATCTCTACTAGAAAAATTAGCCAGGCATGGTGGCAGGCACCTGTAGTCCCAGTTACTCAGGAGGCTGAGGAGGAGAATCACTTGAGCCCAAGATTTTTTGTTTTTTTGGCCAGGGCTGGGTTTGAACCCGCCACCTCTGGCATATGGGACCAGCGCCCTAACCCTTTGAGCCACAGACGTCGCCCCTGAGGCCAAGATTTTGAGGTTGCTGTGAGCTTTGACACCATGCACTCTAGTCTGGGCAACAGAGTGAGACTCGGTCTCAAAGAAAAAAGAAGGGGATGTTGGGCTCCATGGGGAACTCTAGCTATCCCCAGGGCTGGCCCCAGGGCTACTGTGGTGTTTTTGGCCTCTGGGGCTGCGGGATGGGAGCGCAGGGCCACCCCCTGGGTGTCAAGACCAGAGGGTGGGGAAGGCCCTAAAGGTCCCGGAGCTCCAGAGCTGTGCTCACCCCTGGAGCGTCTTCAGGCAATGTGTCCCAGCAGGGCCTTTGGCCCAGGGATCTCACTGTGTGTCAGGTGGGGTAATCTGGGGTGGTAGGAGGTGGGTGTTGGGCTCCGGCTGATCCCCTGGCCACATCCGCTCAGGCTGAATTGGAGCAAAAGGGGAACAGAGCCTCCTGTGAGTTCACCTACCAGGCCGTGGACCTGAGCCAGTTGTTGGGTATGTCCTGTGAGCATCTGACACAGTTGGACAGTGCCCGCCAGGGGTAGCTGAACCAGGGCCCCAGGTAGGAGATAGCACCTGTGTCTGGTGAAGTGCTTGAATAGACCAAGGAGAAGACAGAGGTAGCTGAGACACACCTGCAAGACGTGACTGTCCTGCGGGGAATGGTGGGCAGCATGCTGGGCGTCTGCAGGGGTAAGACCTTCACCCAGGTGGAGATCAAGCCCAAGACAATGTTCCTACCCAGGGCAGTTCTTCATCACCTCCACGCCTGAGAGGCATGGCCGGCCTAGCACTGGGGCCACCCACTCTGCTTCCTCCCCCTCAAGTAGGCTGCCCAGCCAATAAGCAACTTCTCACATTCTCCAAAGAGAGAGGACTCCAAGGAAGCAAAGAGCTCGTCTTCCAAAGCCACACCCTTCTTGGGGACACAGGTGGACTGAGTCTCTCATTCTCACTCGCAATTCACTGTGGCCACTCAGCTAAGCTTTCCCAGATGAAAGAAAATACACAGAAGTGGTTCCTTCTACCTCCAGGTCTAACACGTAAAAGGCCTCCTGGGTCGAAAGGCAGGTCTATATTTAGGTCTCTAAGTATTCTCCAAACATCCCTCCAGAAGGGACGTATTAGTGGGCATTCCCACCAGCAGTGTAGAAGTGTGCCCTATCCTCCACATCCACGCCAACATCTCTGGTTTTGGGATTTTGTTATGTGGGCTACTCTTACTGGGGTTAGGTGATATCTCAAAGTAGTTTTGATCATGTCATTGGTTATTGTAAAAATTGGAACAGTTCCCTTGACTTGGAGCCTGTGGCTCAGCAGCTAGGGGACCAGCCATGTACACCAGAGCTGGTGGGTTCGAGTCCAGCCCAGGTCTGCCAAACAATGACAACTACAACAAAAAATAGCCGGGCATTGTGGCAAGCACCTGTAGTTCCAGCTACTTGGGAGGCTGAGGCAAGAAAATGGCTTGAGCCCAAAGATTTGAGGTTGCTGTGAGCTGTGACATCACAGCACTCAACCCAGGGCAATATCTTGAGACTCTGTCTTAAATAAATAATTAAATAAATAAATAAATAAATAGAAATTGGAACAGTCCCCTGTAATGGGAAGGATGTTTGCCCTTATTTGATATATGAGGAGAGAGGAGTTAGATTCAATACTTAAGTCATTCAATTTTACCATTTTAATTTACCATTTCAACAATTTTAGAGGGGGAAGGACTCATCTAATTCACAGAGCTAGAAACTGCCATGAAGCCACGTTGGCTGGTCCTGCCATATCCTTTCTATTTACACAAAAATGCAAAGTTTCTATCTATCTTTTATATTCTTGGAAATCCTTTAACATTTCTGAATAAATAAGAAAATAATAATGTGCTTATTTATTTAAATTTGTATAATTTTCTGAAATTGAAACAAGAACCCTTCTTAAGGATACTTATCAGCCTTTTCTATTCTATTTTCTCTGGATTAACTTTGCATTAGTGAGTGGGGGAAATTACTCCAAATTGGATCTCTTTTCTTGCTACTGGTAAGGTTATATAGCTAAATTGATTAAAAAAAAATAGTTGAATTCTTCTGTAATATGGAGAATGGATGAAGAGTACACTGGGGAAGAGATACCAGAACTTAAATCTTACAAGGAGCAAAATTTATAAAAACAAATCTCAGTGGGCCTTGGGTTAATATTCCGTACCAGTATGTATTTTTTAATATCATGTTTTACTCACACACACCCATAAGCACAATTAAAAATTAAGTTCAGAAAACACAAATCCAGAATATTTTGCAATGCTGAAATGATCCTTGAAGAAATATAGTAAAAATTTAATGAACATAATATCCTCATCTTATGGATTGATAATATAGTCTTAAAAGCCTAAAAATGTAACATAATGGAATAGTTACAAACTTCTAAACTCACTGTACTTTGGTGAAGTGGGTATTTGTTTCGTTTGTATGTTTTCTTATTCACTTGTTTGCTTTTTGTACAATAAAGGAAAATGCTGCACTGTAACATACATCTCCCTTGCTTTGTATTTTCTTAGCCTTCAGCATAGTAGATTTAGGAAGCCGTGGAAAATGTTCCCCAATAGATGGCTAAAATTCAAATTGAAAATTACATGTAAGACTATGGGTTCCAATTGCGTTTAAACTTATAATACAAAAATCTTTAAGAGGTGGAGCCCATAGCTCAGTCGGCAGGGCACTGGCCACATACACCTGGAGTCATGGGTTCGAACCCAGCCTGCCAAACAACAATGACAACTGCAACCAAAAAATAACCAGGTGTTGTGGTGGATGCCTGTAGTCCCAGCTACTTGGGAGGCTAAGGCAAGAGAATCGCATAAGCCCCCAAATTTGAGGTTGCTGTGAGTTGAGATGCCATGGCACTTTACCTCAGTGACAGCTTGAGACTCTATCTCAAAAAAAGAAAGAAAGAAAGAAAGAAAGAAAGAAAGAAAGAAAGAAAGAGAAAGAAAGAAAGAAAGAAAGAAAGAAAGAAAGAAAGAAAGAAAGAAAGAAAGAAAGAAAGAAAGAGAAAATGAGCAGCGCCTGTTGTTCAGTGGGTAGGGCGCCAGCCCCATATACCAAGGGTGGTGGGTTCAAACCTGGCCCCAGCCAAACTGCAAGAAAAAAATAGGTGGGCATTGTGGCAGACACCTGTGGTCCCAGCTACTTGGGAGGCTGAGGCAAGAGAATCACCTAAACCCAGAAATTGGAGGTTGCTGTGAGCTGTGATGTTACAGTACTCTACTAAGGGCAACAAGGTGAGACTTTGTCTAAAAAAAAAAAAAAAAAAAAAAAAAAAAAAACGCTTTAAGAGAATGCCTCTTTCCTAACCACAAGAAATAGCCGAGTATTCTAAAAATCTACAATTTCAGGGGACCTGTTAGAGAGCTTAGCTAACCAGTCAATTAAGTGAACTGAATTTCAAAAAGAAGAGGAGGAATCACAAGCACTTTCACCTTGGACTCTAGTGGTAGGAAAATGAGCTAGCATAGAAACATATTAGAAGCTGACCACTGAATTCTAGAGAACTCATAAAGGCTGGGTGTAGGAATCCCAGAAGCAAAGCTCTTTTCTATTACCCTCCACTGGGCATGCAGAAGAATTACCTGAGGCACTAGAGGCTGCAGAAAGCCCTGTCCATGCTCTGTGCATGCAGCAGGTAACTGGCTGCTGCAAGCAAATAGGAGTTGAAAAACAACACCTGCACATTAAGTAAATATACAAGCAAAAAAATTAAAACAACACAGGGAGGGGTATCCAGTACGCTTGCTCAAGAATGAGGTAAAGATCTGCTACTTCTGTTGGAAAGGTAAAGGCAAAATCCATCCAGGAATCCTTCAGTCCACATCCAGGAACTAGGCAAAGGTCTACTGCTTTTGCGGGGATTTGTAGCAGAACTTCCCCACTCTAGAAAAGGACAGAAAAACACTTGGTCGTAGATAATGCACTTTTTTTTTTTTTTTCGAGATAGAGTTTCAAGCTGTCGCCCAGGGTAGAGTGCTGTGGTGTTATAGCTCACACCAACCTCAAACTCCTGGTCCCAAGCGATTCTCTTGCCTCAGCCTCCCAAGAAGCTGGGACTACAGGCACCGGCCACAATGCCCAGCTATTTTTTTGGCCCACGCTGGATTTGAACCTACCAGCTCTGTTGAATGTGGCTGGCGCCCTAGCCGCCTGAGCTGCAGGTGCAGAGCCTAGATAATGCACTTGCACAAGGTAGCAATCTGGCCCTTCTGATAGAAGAAAAGTAACTCTCCAGCTCAAGGTCTACCACAGATATTAGGCAGAGTTTTGTTGCCAAGGGTGAGCAAGATAGGTACACTGAGGGCCTACCCCCAAAACTCAGGTACACAGGTTCTGCTTCAGAGTAAGTTTAAAACAGGAAAATAAAAACACCCGCTGTTCTCACCACCAGTCGAGTCTAGTACTGAATAATATCAACAACAGTAGAACACTCACTCTATGTACCATTCTATGTAAACCATCCAAAGACTCCAATTAGAACACAGAGGTTGTCAGAACAGGCAAAAAGCAAGACTCACTTTGATACTGTCTACAAGAGAACTGTATTACTTTGAAAATAAATATATAATAACTCAAAAAAAAGGTTGAAAAATATATACAATATGACACTAATACAAAGAAGGCTGAATGATTTATTAATTTACACAAAATAAAAATATTATTATGATGAAGTAGTCAATTTATCAAGAAGACATTGTAATTCTTTTGCATTTTCCAATTATGTTGCTTTTCAAAGAACATAAAAACAAACATTGGTAGAAATGACAAATAGAAAAATCCACAGTTACAACTGGAGTCTTTAAACTCCTCTTAGTACTTGATAGAAAAATTAGACAAAAAATTTGTAAGATTATTAATGACGTGAAAAACCCTATCAAGAAATTAACACAACTGACATTTGCAGGACTCTCTGTATCTGTAAGTGTACATGAAATATGCACAGAGAGAGGTGATGCTCTGTGTCATAAAAACAAAGCACAACAAATTTAAAATAATTAAAACAATATAAACTACCTCCTTTCACCAAAATGTAATTAAACAGACATCAATTATAGAAAGACACCTGGAAAATATCCAAATATTTGGAAACGCAAAAAAAAAAAAAAAAAACAAAAACCCAACCCCCAAAACAAAACAACAACAAAAAGCCAATTCTACACAAATTTTTCTTGAAAGGAGATGAGGAGGAAGTAGAAACTGTTACCTTGATTTCAAAACTAGACGAAGTCATTAAGGAAAAGGAAACTACAAATCAATATCCCTCATAAACATGGAAAGCCAAACTATTAATATATTAAAATAGTAAGTCAAATGCAGTCATCTACAGAAAGAATAATCCATTGCGAACCATTAGTGTTATCTGAGAAGTCCACGTCTAAAGCAATGCAATTCACCATATATTTTTTACTTTTTTAAAATTTTAGGTTAATGTGAGACTACAAACAACCAGATCATAATGTTTGAATTTGTGAGGAAGAGTCCCTCTTGTAATTGTGTCCTGCAAACAAACAAACAAAAAAATAATCTCAAGAAATGCAGGAAAAGCATTTGTTAATATTCACCATTAATTCCTGATAAAAACTCTTCATAAGCTGGGAATGAAAGGGATGTTATTCCAAAACAAAATATATTGATGAAAAATTTGCAATTAACATATTAATATTATATTCAATGATGTAAGACTGAATATTTTCTCCCTAAGAAAGAATAAAATTCAAGGATACATTATCTCATCACTCCTATTATTTGGCATCACATTAAAAATGCAATAAGGAAAAACAAAACAAAACAAAATATATACACACACACAAATTTAAAATGGTAAGCAAAACAAAAACTGTCTTTATTCATACATGATATGATTGCATAGAACACTTTTAGAAATCTATAAAAGAAGATACTAGGCAGCACCTGTGGCTCAGTGGGTAGGGTGCCACCCATATACCAAGGGTGGTGGGTTCGACCGGGTCCCGACCAAACTGCAACAAAAAATAGCCGGGCATGGTGGGCCCCTGTAGTCCCAGCTACTTGGAAGGCTGAGGTAAGAGAATCATTTAAGCCCACGAGTATGAGTTTGCTATGAGCTGTGATGCCATGGCACTCTATGGAGGGCGACATAGTGAGACTCTGTCTCCCAAAAAATTAAAAAAGGAAAAAATAATATTGATGGCAGTTTTATTAATAATAACCAAATTCTGCAAAAACTGATCAAAACCAAAACCCCAAATCTCTTCAAGGGGAATGAATGAAGAAATTTTGGTCTGTTCCTACAATTGAATACTAGTAATCATTAAAAAGGACTGAATCACCGATACATGCAACAGCATCCTTAATGTAAAAATAATTATACTAAATGAAAGAAACTAGACATAAGGCCACATAAAGTATGATTCCATTTATAAGGCATTCTGAAGAAGGTAAAAATACAGGTATAGAAATAAATCAGAGATTGACTAGTGGAAAGGGTGGGAGATAGAGTATTGATTAAAAATTGCCATAATGGAATCCACGGTGATGTAAATATTCTATATTTTGATTGTGATTATAGTTACATAACTATATATTTGTCAAAACTCTTTGAACTGAACACCTACCTAAAAAGAATGAACATTAATGTATTTAAATTATACTTTTATACACATGATCTATTAATAAAAATACATGGCTTCAAGTTGTTTTTTATCTAGCTTTCTGACCCTGGAAAATCTATTTCTTAAAAAATATCTATGAAACTTAGATTCCTCACAAATAAGATAATAGTTTTAAGTGCTAAGATTGCTAAGTAAGCCTAAAATGTTACTTCTGTTGATGGCAATTACATTATCTCTTACTCAAGAATCAGCTGGATTAATTAAACACACTTTACTAATTTTTAACTTATTGATTGAAGGTTTTCACTTAAAATTTCCATAGCCCTTGTACTTTACAGACAATATGTAAAGAAAATATTTCAAGGTACATGAAGATACTGGGAACAAGTGAATATGAAAAGCTCATATCTTGAGGTCCAAATCCAAAAATAAACTGTCTTTCCTATCAACGTGTACCGTCAAAGATAATTGAATAACATTATTACCATAAAGAGGAAGTGCCCAGAGCTGGCTAAATCCATTCCAAAACTGGAATGTTCCACAAAACTCCTAAGGTTTGAAACGTTCCACAAAGCTATAGTAAGAGAAGAAAATGTACAAGAAAGTTTTGCTCCAGTTATTAGCAGCAATGAATTCTATTGTTGGCACATGAAATTATATTTTAGGTCATATAAATGATCCAAAAAATTATCATTCTAAAAAATAGAAAGTAATAAAAGCTTTCAATGGGATGCAGATTGATATCTGAGCAATAGCATATTTCTTAGATTTAATTTGTTTTTTATGTTATATATGTATTGAGATGCAGCATTTTCTGGGAGGGGCACTATTAGAGCATGCCACAGAAGGATGCTATAAGACATTTTTTTTATATATAAGATATTTTTTAATGTAAGTAAACCTGTATTTTAAAATCCATTTTTCAGCTAAAACAACTGTTTGTGATTTTGTATTTCTTCCCTGCCTCTTAGACTCACAGCACAGTGTCTGAAAATGTATGTACTACAGATATATTGTGTGTAGTATATACTTACACTTTTAAAAAATAATATGAATATATTATGACATATATGATCTGCCAACCTGTTTTTTTTTTAAATTTATTATTAAATCATAGCTGTGTACATTAATGCAATCACGGGGTTTTATACACTGGTTTTATATATCATTTGACATATTTTCATCGTACTGGTTAACATAGCCTTCCTGGCATTTTCTTAGTTATTGTGTTGAGACATTTGCACTCTACATACATCCAGTAAGTTTCACATGTACTCTTGTAAGATGCACCGTAGGTGTGATCCCACCAATCACCCTCCCTCCGCCCACCTCCCCTCTCTCTTCCCTTCCTCTCCCTCTTCCCCATATTCTTAGGTTATAACTGGGTTATAGCTTTCATATGAAAGCCATAAATTAGTTTCATAGTAGGGCTGAGTACATTGGATACTTTTTCTTCCATTCTTTTTTTTTTTTTTTTCTTCCATTCTTGACATACTTTACTAAGAAGAGTATGTTCCAGCTCCATCCATGTAAACATGAAAGAGGTAAAGTCTCCATCTTTCTTTAAGGCTGCATAATATTCCATGGTGTACATATACCAAAATTTATTAATCCATTCGTGGATCGATGGGCACTTGGGCTTTTTCCATGACTTAACAATTATGAATAGTGCTGCAAGAAACATTCTGGTACAAATATCTTTGTTATGATGTGATTTTGGTCTTCTGGGTATATGCCCAGTAGAGGAATTATAGGATTGAACGGCAGATCTAGTTTTAGATCTCTAAGTGTTCTCCCTACATCTTTCCAAAAGGAATGTATTAATTTCCATTCCTACCAGCATTGTAGAAGTGTTCCCTTTTCTCTGCATCCATGCCAACATCTCTGGTCTTGGGATTTTGTGATATAGGCTAGTCTTAAGGAAGTTAGATGATATCTCAAAGTAGTTTTGATTTGCATTTCTCTGATGATTAAAGATGATGAGCATTTTTTCATATGTCTGTAGGCCACACACCCATCTTCTTCAGAGAAGTTTCTCTTCAAATCCCTTGCCCCACCTGCGATGAGATCACTTGTTCTTTTCTTGCTTATACATTTGAGTTCTCTGTGGATTCTGGTTATTAAACCTTTGTCGGAGACATAACCTGCAAATATCTTCTCCCATTCTGAGGGCTGTTTGCTTGCTTTACTTACTGCGTTCTTGGCTGTGCAGAAGCTTTTTAGTTTGATCAGGTTCCAGTAGTGTATTTTTGAAGCTGCTTCAATTGCCCAGGGGTCCTCCTCATAAAATACTCGCCAAGACCGATTTCTTCAAGGGTTTTCCCTGCACTCTCTAGTATTTTTATAGCTTCATGTCTTAAGTTTAAATCTTTAATCCAGTGAGAGTCTATCTTAGTTAATGGTGAAAGGTGTGGGTTCAGTTTTAGTCTTCTGCATGTTGCCAGCCAGTTCACCCAGCACCATTTGTTAAATAGAAAATCTTTTCCCCACTGAATGTTTTTAATTGGCTTGTCAAAGATTAAATAATGGTAAGTAGCTGGATTCATCTCTTGGTTCTCTATTCTGTTCCAGACATCTACTTCTCTGTTTTTGTGCCAGTACCATGCTGTTTTGATCA
>CAUYPK010028081.1:0-29703 GCA_963574355.1 Loris lydekkerianus
TCAAGGGGTACAATGTGCTGGTTTCATATACAATCTGAAATATTCTCATCAAACTGTTCAACGTAGCCTTCATGGCATTTTCTTAGTTACTGTATGTAGGCATTTGTATTCTGCATTTAGTAAGTTTCGCCTGTACCCATTCTAAGATGCACTGTAGGTGTGGCCCCACCGTTACCCTCCCTCCACCATAACCTACCCCCCTCAGTAATAGTCTGTGTTAAAGCAAGAAAATAAATATTTAACCCCCAGAAATCTAAAAGGTATTAGATATAAAAGGCCTTCTATTTAAAGAAGAAAATATATTTCTTGTTATCTATGCTAATTCCAAAAAAACAGACTTTGATATATTCAAAGTTATGTACTATTTTTACTCATAATGGTGAGATTTCTTGATCAGTAAGTACAGAGTTTCCTTCTTTAAATAACTCTTTCCATCCTTTGGTAGTAGCAAGGCAAGTTTTCTTCATGGTGACAAGTCTCAATGTTTTGTAACATTTTAAATAGAATTAATGACAGAAAAAAAACAAAACAAAACAAAAACAAGAAGACACAAGATACTACCTTGAAATTTAAAGTCATTCACAAGCTGCTATTGTCCAATGAGGGGAGCATCCAATAGATAGTGTTTCAATACCAGATTTTTTAGCAATCCGCCAAGACCAGTGATTAAGAACAGCGACTCTGCAGTCAGTTTATCTGGTGTTGACCCTCAAATATTTAACTTCAGATGTGATATTAATGGTGTCGATAATAATTACATCTTAGAATTTGACAGAGGACAATACATGTAAGATGACCATAATAGTGCCTGGTATATAAAAGGTGCATATTATTCTACACTCATACACTCATTCTACACTCTACACTCAAAGTCAATAACTGATAAATGGACATGAGCAGAATGCCTTTTTCCAAAAGACTACGGTGTAGTCTTTTGTGGAATTAATACACGTATATATAGAAGAAACTAAGTAATCTAAGGCAGCATGATATTATTATATTATTTCTAATGGAAATTTATTTGTTTACTTGAAAGCCATTTACCCAACAGGAACTATGGTGCTAAATGCTAGGTTACAAAAATGAGTGAGATTCCTTTGGGAATTCATGGTTTCTAAGCAGACATGCAACTATAAAAACCCATGATCTAAATGTGTGCCTAGTACTTTGGAAACAGAAATAAGACACTCTGAGGAGTTGAAAAAGTGTCCACAGAGACTTTTCAGAGACTTTTTTAGGTTAGCCTTGAACAAGGTCCTCGAAAACAGAAAAGGGAGCAAATGCATTGGAGGAATTGAGTATCAACAACACAGATGTAATGACCTACAGAAACCCTCCAAGTTCAGATTCCTTTGAGTTCAGATCCCTGCTGTATTGAAATGACACAGATTTTCTAACTTCCTAACCTGAATTTCTCCTCTGGAGAGCCATGGCTAAGGCATTATTGACCCAAGTTACAAAAATGCTACTGAGCCTCTTCCCATGTGCATTGCAAAATCCCTGGGACGACAGAACTTTCAAACAGATATTTCTTAAACTGACACAGCATATTATACTTGCTGATTATTTGGGAGAATTGTAATATCATCAATAGTCAATTACAATGTTGAGGAAGGTTAAATTTCGAAAAAAGCTTTGACATAGAAAAAAATGACATAAAAAGTTGAAATATTTCAAATTCTCACCATGAGTACTATTTAAAGACTTAATCCCAAGCAACACTATATAATCTCTACACAGGTTAACTTTTAAAATTAAAGTTTGTACTAAATGTTAAGTTACTGAAATTCTCTTTTGCTTTTTCCCATAGCTTAGGAAATAAATTTCTGCTTTTCAAGTAAATTAATAATATTCCTGGATCCCAAATCCTTTCTAAATTTTCAATATCTTAAAGAATATTTTGAGACTCTGTTATATGTCTGATGTTTGGTCTACAATTTAACAGGATGAATAACACATACATATATTTTTTGTATAAATTATAAATTATTTCTTAATAGGTTTGCTCAACTTGTAATGACAAATTAAGGACTTTTTTCAGTCGTTTTTAAATATGACTTTTTATTTTTATTTTTAATTTCAAATTAGTATGAGAGTCCACATTTTTAGGTTACATTGTTTTCAATTCTAAGGTAAGGTTCAAGTTGTGGCTGAGCCCTTCCCCCAGGGGGCGTCCTGGACACCCTCGCATTGTGCACATTAAGTGAGATTCCCCCCAGTCACCCTCCCTCCTTCCCTCTGCTGCCTTTCCCCTCTCCCTTGCTAGACTATATTGGGGGAAAATGCTTGAAAGACTTTATATGAATAAATTAATTTCTATTTAACAACATAATTTCCAGCAATATCAATTATATAAAAGTCATAATTATGAAGATTGAATGGTGACCTCAACAACTTTTGCAGAAGTTCCTGAAAGAAATATTATACAAAACATCTTGGTCAAGGACCAATATACCTGAAAGGAGTCAAGTCCCATTTTATAAAGAAATTTATTCTGAATTCTCCTTCCCAAAACATCCTCATCCACTGTCATTTGAAGAAACAAAATCGCCTCCACTTCGTATAGTATAATCTCCAGAATGGGCCTCCTTTATTGCACGATTTCCATTCTTTACCCTTGAATCCGTAAAGATCTTGAAGCAGTAACCTTCTAAATCTGGACAGAAATTTGCGGTGTATCTGAATTGATTGGCTGAGAATGGGGAACATTTCCTATGCTCTTTTCCTACTGCCAGAAATTCTGGATTGTATCCATCCAATTAATACTAGAAGTCACTGTTTCAGTTTCTTTTAGGTGAAGTATTACCAGAAAGGGAATTTTCAAAGGTCATTTTTATAGACATTGGGTCAGAGGAGGCTGTCACACTGTTTATTTAATTTGCAGGTCTACACTCATCTGCCTAACTGGCTGCACACACAAGTGGGATTACATTCATCCACACAGTTAAGAGAGTCTCTGGGGATTCAGATGGGCCAAACTGATCCATTATTTCAGTTCTACATTGTTAATAGTCATGATGACAAGGTACTAAGCTGTGTTGATATGGAAATTAAGAACTATTGGGCCTGGAAAGCTGTGTTCTAATTAGGATTTTGATAATACTTAGCACGAGAATATGGAGGTACTTGATTTTTTTTCACGTCTAAAATAGGGAAATTGGCTCAGCACCCGTGGCATAGTGGTGATGGTGCCATCCACATACACCCCGTGGTAGGTTTGAACTGGCCGGGGCCAGCTAAGCAACTGCAACAAAAGAAATAGCTGGGCACTGTGGCAGGCACCTGTCGTCCGGCTACTTGGGAGGCTGAGGCAAGAGAATTGCTTAAGCCCAAGAGTTTGGGGGTTGCTGTGAGCTGTGATGCCAAAGCACACTACTGAGAGCGACACAGTGAGACTCTGTCTCAAAAAAAAAAAAAAATAAATAAATAAATAAAATGGGGAAATCATATCCTTATCTACGTCATGGGTTGGTTCTGATCACGGCAAGGACTATGTGCTATGTTTGAATGCTGGCATCAGTCCTTGCTTTTCTTTGGTCTGCCATGCATAACACGTGGGGTCCAGTTATCCAAAGTCAGGTTAGCCTGGGAATTATAGAAAAGTGTAAGTCTGCAGGAGTCTGGGAGGAATAAATTTGATATATAAGGAAATTATACTTCATAATAATGGATGTGGCAGAACTCTGACAGAACAGCAAATTAAAGAGCCTCCCCAATCTCTGTTAGTTCTATTGCAAATCCTCCACGAGGGACTCTTCACATCTCCAGATTTGAGAGTTGGCTAATTTTCCTGAAGATCCTTGTCTGTTTTAGCTTACGGTAAGGCCAAAGAAAGGATAACATATAATAAAAACAATCACATATGGCCAAAGTAAACCTCTGTGCAAAACAGCGGGTTTGCAGCACTTCAGGAACATTTAAAATATAATTAGGAATATATATATAATGCACAGAGTAAAGTCAAACAACAGAGTGGTAAAAAGTGGTTGTGGCTAGTCGCTCCATCTAAAAATAACTTTGACCCAGGCAATGTGGCAAGGGTGCTATAATACCCCTCTGCACATTCTTACATGCCAGAAATATTGAACTATAAAGTTTTTTTCCCCTTTGAAAAACATCATGTTGCAGCAAGCACTGTAGGAGCACAAAATCAGCATCTCCGTTTCTACTTCCTTTCCAAAATGTGGGTAAATACAAATTTCAAAGGCTATAAATATAAACTCACTAACTCTATTCCACTTAAGGCTAACAAGCCAAATACACCTTAAGGTAAAATGTTCCTAATAATTTTAACAGATTGTTTACCCTTAAATAATTCAAAGAGTTCCTTACCTTTAACACATCATGCGCAGAAAATATATTTCCTTTGCCAACTCATCTTTCTAATATGACTATTAGAAAGGCTATTAGTGTGACTATTAGGAAGGATCCTGCAACGATAGACTTGCTACATAAGAAACTGAGTACATTGGAGCCTAACAATGACCTTGCAATAAACAAGAAGATGCACTTGCTTATGATTGGAAATCAGGACACAGCTCATTGTGACTAAGATAGTATGATCATTCAGTTCTGTTTTGTCCCAAATATTGGGCTGAGTACTCTGAAGCTTGCTTGTGCTGCGTACAGATACTGAGACGAGTGATACAAAGGTGCTGTTCTCCTGAAGCTGGTGGAATGGTAGATATTATTGTCTTATCCAAAGTTGGTGACCAAAATCCTACGTGGCATTAAGTTGTCAAAAAATTTATAGTCTCAAGACCACCCAGAATAAATCCCCAAGGAATTGCTCAGAAAATGGCATGGAATAATCAGAAAATCAAGGGAGGATTTTACTATCTTTTTATTTAATAAGCACATAAGTAGGCAATTTCTGTTTGCCTGGCATCAATTCGAATGTTTTACAAGTAATAGTTCATATCATTCTTAGAACAATCCTTGGAGGTAGGCATTACTATTATACCCATTTTGCAGAAGAAGGAACTGAGTCAGAGACAGATCCAGGAACTCATTCAAAATCACAGATCTAGTCAGAGGTCAGGCGAGGTTCTGAATCCAAGTCTGGCTCTGGAATCCATGCTATGCTGCCTCTGCTATTTCTTCCCTCCACTTACAAAACAGAGGGGCAGCCTAAAAAACCATGTGACTCAGAGTTCCAATGTCTAATATTTGTTATCATTAATTTTTTTAGTTATATTTTTAAATTGTAGTATCAGTTACCAGATCCCATTGTAATGAAAAAATTTTAATTAAAAAATTAACTACTGATCAAAGCTTACTTTGACTAGCTGTCCCTCATTAACTGAAACGTTGTTATGTAGCCCATGATTGTAATAGGGGCAACACTCCAAACACATATTATTTTAAAATAATTATCTCCTCCATGCTGGCACCACTGAGTTAAGGGCCTGACATTCCCAGTGTCCATGACTCTTCATCTTGCTCTGTGTTCACACACACGAATATATGTGTAGTAACCTTTTACAAAAGTGAGTTCATATTATACATATTACTGTATAATATACTTTCTCAAATCGACACAATGAATATCCATCTGAATCAAATAGTGAATAGAATTTATTCACTTTAATCACTACATCATGATGTTTCAAAATGCAGATGTATCATAACTTATTCAATCATTTCACTATTGAAAGAACTTGGACTTATCTCTTGCCCCTTAAATGATTATAATGATGATATAATAAATATCGTTGAAAAGAGTCTTATATCTATAATTGTATGAGTACAGGTACTTATTTCAATAGGATAGAATGCTGAAATTATGCATAAAAATGTCAATTTTTCCAATTTTTTTCCAAATTGATGAAAGGACTCTGTACTCACCCCAATGTATCAGAATGTCTTTCCCCTCACATCCTTAAAAGCATTAACTGTTGCTCCTCTTTAAAATTTTGCCAATCTGGTCTAAGAAAAAATTTATATTATTGTCATTTGATTCTCACAAATAATGAGGATGAGCTCCTATTTATTTATCAGCTATTGAGGCTGAGATTAATGCTATTCTTACCACTTGACATTTTTTTCTCATCAGTTTGTAGGTAATTTTGTATATGAAAGATACTAAGCTTTTATCATAAATCTAATTTTTTACTTTGTTTATGTCATTTTTGCCATGCAAATATATCTGTATTTGATAGGTGTGGCTTCTGGGTTTCTTAAGGATGTCTTAAGAAACCATTTTTCTTAAGGATGTCTCCTATAATCATGTTCTTCTTCTAAATTATTTTCAAACATTTTAATATTTTTTTTTACATTTAGAGTTTCAATCTATCTGGAATCAGTTTCATATATAGTATAAAGTATTTTTTATTTCCTCAGAAGAGTTGATTCTGCCAAATTGTCCACTTAGTAAATTAGCTTTTTCTCATTGAATTGAAATGCCACCTTTGCTATATCTTAAATTCCCACATATGTGTGGATCTGTTCTTTTCTCTTTATTCCATTTCACTGATCTCTTTGTCTACTCTTAAGCCAACCTGCACTGTTTTGATTATGGTGACAGCTTCAGTCTTATTGCTCATTGCCTAAGGCCTAATGATCGGGAATAGCAAATGTCTGGATGAGTTGTGCATGGTGCAAAGTAAAAAAAGTTAGTGTTCAAACCAGTAACTATTAAATAAAATTTTTAAACCAACCGCATTATTTTATATTATTTTTCCCCATTAACACTTCCTGATCTCTTAACTTTAAACCTATAAGTATTTACTGTATTATTTTGAAAAAAAATGAGTGTAAACATTCTGGAAAAGGCAAAATGTAGGTATTAAGTAGACATGTGGAAGATAACCTATAAGTATTTACTGCATTATTTTGAAAAAATATGAGTGTGAACATTCTGGAAAAGGCAAAATGTAGGTATTAAGTAGACATGTGGAAGATAACCTATAAGTATTTACTGTATTATTTTGAAAAAATATGAGTGTGAACATTCTGGAAAAGGCAAAATGTAGGTATTAAGTAGACATGTGGAAGATCAGTGGCTCTCATCAGTGTGGGATGGGGAAGGGACTGACTCCAGCAGATTCTGGGTGTGCTTTTATGGACCACGGACATGTTCTATACCTTAATTGTCGTGGTGATTAAACAACTTTCTGCATTTGTTGGAGCTCATCAAACAGTACACTGAAAAATGTGACTTACATGCTAATCATATCTCAACAATTTGACTTTTGAAAGTTTTTCAAGTATGTATGCAAATTTTTTTAAATTTGGGGCATGAAACCTGTAATGGAGCAGGAAGAAACTCCTGGCTTTGTCTTCACCCACTGAAACAAAATAACAGCAAATGCTAAGTAGAAATATGTGGGGACTCCTGGTACTGATGCATTTTTGACTTTGTGTCTTTGGAAGTTACTTCCCTTTGATGTGTTTTAACTCCAAAACCATTTGTGGAGGCTGTTCATCCCATGGAAAGGATTCACCCCCTTACACAGATGTGTAGATTTTATTACAGTGCCCCACGAGCATTCAGTGAACTGTGAAAGATACTGGTATTTTCCTAAAGTTAGTGGTTGGCACTGGAGGGCTGGTCCTCAAGAACATCTAAGAAGTAATTTTCCATTTGAAGAAACAAAGTTTGGATAGGTAATATTGGCAGAGCCATAGCCCTATGGTGTTCTCATTCTTACTCTATCTTTGATCAGGGCATTTTAGAGAAAACTCGTCTCCTCGTTGACTCTTACTAGACTATACAAGCAAGAAACTTAAGCTATCTTTCAGAGATCAGAGGCCAGAGGTAAGGAAAGATTAATGAGCACTTTTGCCGAGAGCCAGCCCCAGTTTCAGTCCCAGACAGAAGGCCAGGAGGTTCAGCATGGTGATCTATTGAAACAGCGCTGATGGTAGCGCCAGATTTCACGTTATCAGGGTTTGTCCCAAAGGAGTTAGTTTTCAGAGTCAGAATAAGGAGGGGTTGGGGAGGGAAAGAGGCTAGGTTTAAGAGATACCATGACAAAGGGCCTGCATTTTCTCACTTGTGAACATAGAGGCTATCCAGAGGGAAGACGATAGGAGCCATCAGAATTAGCAGATTATCACTAATGCTTTTTATCCACTTATCCTGAAGTGCCGAATAAATTTGTATGATCTTTTATTCTGGTCTTCAGGATGATTTTTGCTAGGCTTTCCCTTCTGTATTAATACTTATGATAGATTACATATGCTTTGCATTCATTATTTGGCCAGGATAACAGCATGTTAAAGCCATGTGAAACATTAATAACCCAATTGAAAAGCTCTTTCTACAGCTTCCTTTTGGATCTTTTTCCTCTGAAAAGCCTCTGGGATAATTAAGTTTGGCGTAGTCATCCAGCTATTTTTTCCCAAGTGGGGACTCTCTTCCTATAGAGTAGAGACTATCTAGATGACACTAATGTTAATAATAAATGTCACCAAGTAACAGAGCATTCTAAACCCTGGGACTGTTAAAAATAGTGATCTGACTTTTGAAGGGAACTTCTGGAAATGTTCAAGCTGAATCTAGAGGGGTTTTTTGTTATTCATCTATTCACCATATCTTTATTGAGCAGCTACAGATGCTAACCAGGAAGGTAGTTGAGACATTTATGCTGGGGCACAGGACTCAACTCAATGACCTCTAAGACTTCTTCCCTTATAGGTCTAACTTTACCTCTATCGATATGCACTGCTTAAAAACACAGAATTGGTAGTTCTCAGGAACAGCAAAACGTGCCAGAATGAATTTCATCATTGTATGTCTGGGACTGGAGATTGAAGAATTCACTCAAAGAGGTTATCAAAGTCATTTTCCCTTCTCATTTTTTTTAGGGAGGGCTCTCATTCTCCAACAGTAAAACAAAAACTTCTGTGCAGTTATGATATTACAAAAAGTGGTCTGTGGGACACAAAGCACTTCAGAACCTAAATGGTACAGACAACAGCCTGTCTTAGTAGTTTCTGTTCAATGGACAGACCATGATCTGTTTGTACCTGAGGTAGTGATAGAGCAAATACATATAATTTGACATCAATATCCACTAGTAGCTAAGACTCTTGTGTACTTTGGTGACTTCACAAGAGGATCAGAGATTGACTAAAAATCATGCCCAGGACATTCCAGACAGGTGTTTGCCTGCCTTCAACAGGCTATTTATCCCATCCAATTACCCAAATTATTTTTCACTTACCTCTGGTATTTTGGCCTCTGCAGGTATTACCTTAAACACCAACAGGCATTTAAATCCAGATTCTCAACCACAAAAGATGACTAAAAATATTATAATAGGCAAGCCATCATTATCTTTAGAAACGGGAAATAATAGAGATATGTAAGGAAATAAAGTCAAACATAATTAAAACCAGCTCTTGTTAGTTAGCCCTTTTAAAAAACATTCACTGGAAACATCCAGTGCTTGTAATTTTATTTGCTGAGTATTTTACATGATAGGATAGGAGCAGACAGAAGCAATGGACCAGCAAGTCCACCGCTCTTCCTTTCATCCCACAGTGAGGACTGTCATAGGAAAGCAGACAGAAGCTGATCAGTAGGATGAAGGAAGTCGCACTGGGCAGAGGCTATAGAGCCATCCTTGGAAGAGTTTCTGTACCTTGGAGGATTAGATCTAGGATCCATTGAGTAATTTCTATCATTTGTTTTCAACTTCTTCAATAATGATGTGAGTTATATGTAAAAGGAATATGTAATTGATTTATTTTTAATTTATCATGAGACTACTACAAGACCATCTTTCCCAGGGGAAATGCATACACACTTATAAGTTTTTCACCTCCTCCTCCGTTTGGAAATGCCCCTAAGACCAGCATGTCTAGGACACCTGAAAGGCCTACGGTGAGCAACACGAAAATGAAGTGAACTGCAAAGGGTTAGGCTCAACTAAAACAAAGCCCGATGCTCTGACCCATACAAATATTGCCCTTTTCTTTGAGTGACACGGGTCCCCCACCTTAAAGACAGCTTCCTTATTTCCCTCTTTATATAAGTCACAAGTCTGTAGTAACTTAAGAATATCAGATGTTTCATGAACATACTTTGTGGTTAAAATGGTTCTCAAGGGTGACTTGTTTTACAGTTTCCAGATGGTGGAAGCACATCAGGGAGTCAGCAGCACTGCCTTCTCCCATCTTCAGTGGGGTCTGGGAGACTGGAGAAGGTGGCCAGGAGAACCAGTCGGGAGACAGGGCAATGGAGAGGGGATGGTTAACAAGTGCAGAAATACAGTTGGGGAGTAAGTGCTGACATTCCATAGCAGAGTATGGTGACCATAGCTCATAACAATGTCTTGTACATTTCAATACAGACAGACAAGAAGGCATGAAGTGTTACCAGCACAAAGAAATATAAATACTCCAGGCAACAGATACCCCACATACCCTGGCTTGATCATTATATGTTCTCAGCGTGTAATAAAATGTCACATGTACCCTATAAATATGTGTGAATATTATGCATTAATAAAAAATACATAAATATCAAGAAAAGAACCAGTCAGATCTCAGAGCCAGCAAATGTAGCCATCAACGTCAAAACATTTTCCCATTTGCTTCCACTTTCCTTATCCCGTTTCAGTCCCATATTCTTGCTTTATATTCTGTCGAGATCATAGCATTAGTCATCAGTAGCCAGGTAAAAACCCACTTAACATGGTCATGTTTCCTCAATCAAAATCTTTCATCCTATTCCACAAACTCACCAAATACTCTAAAAGGCCAGCTTGTTCATGCATGGAAAGGCTTTCGTTTCCTGAAATTCAAATGCCAAATTATTATCTGATTATCTGGCTTTGGCTGAATCTTTGCTATTCATCATGAAGCAGATGAATCCTCCCAGACTGGCTTGCTCCCAGGTGCTGGCAATACCTTTGAGGGTATAACGGGAGATTCGTACATATTTCAAGCACGCAGCTATCTGAGTATCTACAGTCACTATGACCAAGAGAGTAGAAATAGTTTTCACAAGTTGAGTCATTTTCCTTCAGCACATTGATCCCATTGATGTTTTACACTTGCTAATCAATCTTAAGACACATCACATAAAAACAATACCTAACAGGGCGGCACCTGTGGCTCACTGAGTGGGGCGCCAGCCCCAAATACTGAGGGTGACGGGTTCAAACCCGGCCCCCCGCCAAACCGCAACCCTCCCCCCCAAAAAATATCTAACATTCTAATAAGATGATTTTTCACAATCTTAGTTTCATTTTCTCATGAACTGCCTGAATTTGAAAGATTAGTGGAAAACTTTGCCTTTATCCAGGTAAATAATTTTCGACTATTTACTCTTCCTGCTACAAAATGTCACTGGGCTGATTGTAATAGTTTTGGGTAGTAGGTGATAGGTATATTGTGCTCTGTGTTCTATTTTTATCTGTGCTTGAAAATTTCTGTCAAGTAAATTTGAAAAATATAACTAATGTAAATTTTTAGGCTGATTTTAATCCTATTATCTCAAGGGAAATTAGTCAGAGATTTGCTTGATTGCAACAGCAAATTGTTCATAACCTTTACAATTCTTTATAAATTTTAAATTACCAAGAGTGGAAATGCCCTGTGAATTAGAGATTCAAAGATTTTGCATTTTTTGCAGTACTCAAGCGTGGAAGGTGTGTTGATGGGTCATATAATCTATTTTCTGATCTCAAAGCAGATTTAAATCAAAACTATTCTGGACAGAGTGGTACCTAGTTTTCTAAAGTTTCCTTTTTAATCTCCAGAGATAGGTAAATATACACTCATGTATTATTATAAAGACCACTGTTTCTTATTCTGTTTCTCAAGTCTGTTTCTACAAGGGCAGGATGGGGAAAAAGGAGAGGAGAGATTACCACTAGGAGAAAGAGTCATCATTATTCCCTAAGAACACAGGACCTGAGAAGATATCAGCACATTTTCAGTATCTAGAGTTGTAGTTGTCCTAAGACCATTGTGAGAAAGATGCTTTGGAATTATTTCAGTAGCTGTGGTACTTAACCAAATTAGGAAGCAATAAGTTCAGAAAAAAATGTAAAAGAAATCAGAAGATGTATTTAAAACAAGCAAGCAAATTAAAAAATTCAAATGTTGCAGTCTCAATTAGTATTCCAAAATATCCAGGTCTATTGTAGTTTGGGTCAAATTGATATAAGTGGTTTGACAACTATATGTGTATAATAATGTATGTATGCTATTACATTCAGTGGTGTAACCAGGGGCCAACCTTTGCACGGGAGATAAGGGGCCAAGGTTCCCATTCCATCTCCTATTTCAGAAGCTTCTCCATCACCTGTAACAGTCTTTCACAAAGTCAGTCAGGATAAGAGAAGAACTATGAATAGCTTGGAGGAGCCAGGAAGAGGGAGACGGCTAGCATTATTTTTTAAATTTCCTGTAAAAACAGAAAATGTTTCCAAATTGGTTATATGTGTTAAGTAAAGAAATTACCAAAATAAATGATTGTAACTTTTATTGTACTGTCAAAAATAATTTGCCACTTTGGATATTAATCAGCATGAAGAAAGATGTATTTCTCTCTCAAAAATATTTATAATCAGGTTCTTAATTGTGCTCCATTAAAAGATGCACCATTTTTAGCCAGGCACAGTGGTTCACATCCGTATTCCTAGCACTTAGGGAAGCCAAGGTGGGAGGGTCACTTGAGGCTAGGAATTTGAGACCAGCCTGGGCATCACAGTGAGACACTGTCTCAAAAAAAAAAAAAAAAAAAAAAAAAACACCAGAAAAATTAGCTGGGCATGGTGGCACGCATCTGTAGTCGCAGCTACTCAGGAGACTGAGGCAGAAGAATATCTTGAGCCCAAGAGTTTGAGGTTGTGGTGAACTCTGACCATGCCACTGCCCTCTAGACTGGGCAAGAGGGCAAGACTATAAATAAATGCACCATTTTACATATAGACAATTCATAGAGATGAAAGAATAAAGGCCTCCCAACATCGTTTGCAGACAAGGAGGGTGTGGTTAATCCAGGGGCCTCACAGGTTAGTAGCTAAGGCAGGCTCCAGCTTTCTATTGTCTCCCAGAAAAGCCCTGGGATTCTAGTTTCAAACCCTTTCCATTCCACCATCATAAGAACATGAATCCTGATACCCCACATGATAAAATGCCATGACCTGAGATGGTCAGCAACAGTTCTCAGTCGCATCAGCAAATGCCACCATTGGTTTGAGATGCAAATCTCACTGATAACTTACAAGAGCCAAGTGCCACACTTGTGATGTAAAAAGGGCTTTGAAAACTTTTGGGGAGTTGAGATGTTCCCACCCAAAGACTGTCCCTTAGCACAGGAAAGTCCAGAATAAAAAGTATGTATTAGCATTGTAGGTCTTCTCTCTTCTAGACCCTACCTTTGCGGGAAGAATAGTAGAGCCAAATGAACGCCATTAAAAAGAGAGTCATTTTCTAAACTGTGAAAGCATTTATTAAACACATAATCTTTTCTGAGGGAGGACGTTAATCTTCCAACCTCCGTTTGTGGGAAGTCAAGTCAGGAAAGAGAGAAGTCAGATCCTTTTAAATTGTGAACACAGGGTGGTGCCTGTGGCTCAAAGGGGTAGGGTGCCAGCCCCATATGCCAGAGGTGGCGGGTTCAAACCCAGCCCTGGCCAAAAGTGCAAAAAATAAAAATAAAAATAAACTATGAACAAATTCTTAAAAAAAAAAAATAAATAAATAAAATAAAATAAAATAAAATAAAATAAAATAAAATAAAATAAAATAAATTGTGGACACAAATACATTTCAGAATATTATTTCATAAGTTAAATTCCCATTCCCAGAAGCATGCTGCAAGAGTTAAAAAAACACATCCTGATCCCTCAGCCAAATTGATGAATTAAATAGTTCTTTTTAAAATAATGTTCTATGACAGCAAGGTGTTTTATTGGTTTATTCCCTGCTATATAGGAAAAGTGTCTGACACATAGTAGGTCCTCCATAAACAGTTGATAAATAAATAAATGGAAGCTTTTTGCAGCAGTAGACAAGCATCACGGTCCATTGGAAAACAGTAATCATTAACTAGAAAATACACGTGGACACAGGGTCCTGAATCAATGCTTTCTAAGCAGCAAACAGTATTAAAATGTTCTTGCCCTTGAAATGATTTAAAACAAAAACGTGGAAATATATAGATTTACACTAGATCCTGCCAAGAAATAGATGATCTTCTGCAAAAACACACAAACGCAACATCCCTACCTCCAACACCTTCACCAATGATTGATTTTAAACATAAAACGCCAGTTTCTAACTATTAATTCTGCTGTAACACTGTTACTTTTTGAAATGTGTTTCTGGTGCTCCTGGGCTCTGTTTCGCAACTTGCTGACTGACACAGGCTTTTGCATCCACAGGCTTTGCTTTCTGGCAACCAAGAGCTATGTAAATACCCATAGCAGTCTTTATTTTAATCCTCTGTGGAACCACAATTTTTCTACTGTTCAGCATTTTACTCTGGGTGATGCATTAATAATAACTGATACATGATGATTAAAAATGTGGAATATGCATCTAATTTCCTTTTTGTCATTAATCATAGTTTTAAAAGCTTAATATTCAAATACAATTTTTCCTTTTTATTTTTATTTTTTCAAAATAAAATATGCTCACAGCACCACTAAAATGCAAGAGTTAATAAAAAAAAAAAAATGTAATGATCTTGGCTGTTTTTACAGGTTGGAACAGTCATTTCATTTTGGTAGCTTTATACACTATTGAGTAGATTAGAGAAATGAGATAATGCACTAAAGATCTAAAGCAACCTGGTTTTAAATCCTCAAAAGGATAAAACCTAACTGAGGGCAATGAGTGGGTTGATTGTCATTAGCCAAAGGGTAAGATAGTTGAACTCCACATAAAACTTCCATTAAGTTCAACTGTCCTTTGATGCAGAATTACTTTATTTGCACTTCATAATATGATGAAATTCATTGCAGAATTCAGATTTGTATGCACACAGATACCATAACAAACACATATGTTTACATGGATGTAAAACATGTGATGTTTATAGCTGTCTCTCATAATTCATTTTACAGATTCTATTTCTCTAAAGAAAAAAAAAATCAACGTGGAAATATCCAAAAAAAATTATAAAATAATCTAAAATCAATGCCCAAAATTACAATACTGAAGAAATGTGATGTCATTGTTTTGTCTTAATGCTTATGTTGGATAAAATAATGTTTAGACAATGGTATCCTAATTTTGCATCTTTTCCAACTAGTCCACCTCCAGGATTTTAAGATGCAATTTAATAATAATAATTTTCTGACAATAATAATAGAAACATTCAGTCACATATTGGGTGATTCACTGTCTGGGATAATAAGGAGTAAATTAATTCATTGGTGGAAGGAAACTACATAGAAGATAAAACCCCTTCTCTTTCAAAGGCCCACTGCTTATAGGCTATGTTGATTGCCAAAGAGCAAGTTGGTATTTGAGGGGAGCAAACTCCCAGCATTCCAACCCTAAGGATGTTTCATAGTTGACCTTCTTCTGTGTTAAAAATACACACCGCCTCATAACCATAATACCATAGTCCAGCTCAATGCATGGTTGTAGCAAAAGTAACAGAAGAAAAACAAATAGAATGGATCCTACAGACCCTTGGATATGAGAAATCATTAGTCCAGATATAAACCTCAGGCTTATTATTCATTCCTTCACCTACTTAATCAATATTTATTGAATTAATACATACACAATTACTAGGATAGCAAGTGATGGTACCCAGAAGAACAAAAGGCACTAGAGAGTGCTGAGAGTTTCACACGTATCAACTTGCTTAATCCTCATAGAAACCCAGGGAACTAGGAACACTCCTATCCCCATTTTACAGATGAGCAAACTAGAGCAGAGACGTGGTAAGTCAAGACCTTGCGTCAAATGAGTAGTAAGAAAAGTGGGTAGAAACCCAATTGGTGGTATATATCTCCTCAGTCAATGATCTTAATCTCTGAATCAAACCATTGCACACACACACACACACACAGAGTAACCATAAAGTTCATGTACAATTTAAAATAGTTAACTATTTATTTATATATAAATAAGGAATAGAATCATAAATTCCAGCTAAAAGGCTCTTAAAATAATTTTACAATTTGATATAAAATTGCCCTAATCTTTGAGCCGGGAATTCCACTACTAAGAATCTATTTCAGGAAAATATTTGGACAAATTAGTAAAAATATACATTTAGCAATGAACATTTCAGTTTTGTCCGAGAGGTGGAAAAACTGGAAATAATCCTGTATCAGTTGCATTGTTTTTAGATTCAGGTAACATAATAATTTGATTAAAGTTGATTAAATAATAGTAGTTTATTAGCCCATAAGAATTTCCAAAAAAGTGAGCTCTAGAGTTTGTTCAGCCTTTCAGGACTGTCATCAAAGATCCAGAATCCTTATAAACTTCAAACTCTTTCCCTGGCCTAGTTTTTTCTTAGGCTTTCTTCCTCATGGTTACAATTAAGCTCCTGCAGCTCCAGGCATCTCAACTCACACAATCAGATCCAAAGACAGGAACAAAGCAGTTTCTCCAAGGGTCTCTACTTTGTATCCAGGAGGAAGAAAGCCTATTTCTGGAACTTTATTAATTGGTACCATTAGCCAGTTTGGGGCCTCATGCGCACACCTTACCTGCAAGGAAGAGAACAGGGATCCTGGTACTCAGCCTCTATTATAGAAGGCAGAATTTGCCAACAAGGAAGATGAAGGCACTATTTACTACCCTGGCAACCAGTTGAGACTGCCAGAAATAACATCTAAAAATGAAGTATCTATGTGGTAGAATCCTCTAATTCTATCATAAATGATAATTAAAGGGTATTTCACACAAAAACAATCAAGTTATAAGAAATCTGATGTACACAAAATACAGACACCAAAAATCTAATATAAGTTATTTCTTTTTTTTTTTTATTGTTAAATCATAGCTGTGTACATTAGTGCAATCGCCTGTACCCTTTCTAACATGCACCATAGATGTGGCCCCACTCATTATCCTCACTCCACGAAAATGGTAGAATTACTTTCTTTGTGTTCTTATATATCTAATATTTTAAATGAGTATAAATTTCTTTTATAATTTAAAAAATAGGACTGTTTCCCTTTTGAAAAACAATCTAATCCAAAAAGAGAAAAAATTATTTTCTATCAAAATATTAATGTTCCTTAGCTTTGCTTGGAAGCAGACCTGAGCAGTCAAAAAATGAATCAGACATTTTTATCAAAATTTATTTTGCGTTAGTGTCACGGAGAAATGAAAGACAAAAATGAAACCAAGCAAAATGGTCACTGGAGGATTTTAAAGCTGGAGAAATAAAAATGTTTTGTTAAAGAGATGATGATACAACCAAAAGCCTTCAAGAAAGGGCTGTTGCAACTTAATATATTGAATACTTTGCCCTATGGAGTTCCCCTCCTATGAGAATGCCTGCCACTATTGCCAAGATCAGCTCTGTGCTGGCCACAAAAATTAAAATAGCCTAATAGAAGAAGGAAAACACTCCTATTTTGTGGAAGTAATTTACAGTTTTAACAGCATGATGGTATCTGCCAATATTTTAGTGTTTGGCTAAAACAACTGGCTAAAAATTTTCTTAAGTCATTTATCATTTCTAATCATTTTAATTATATGTTATATAAATACTTCTCACTGTGAAAACTTTAGACACCATTGAAGAATATAAGTTAAACACAAAATCCCTGTTTCGTTGCCTACAAACAACCCTTAGCTCATTTTCCTCTGAAGAGCTGACCACTGTTAAATTTAAGATTGATGTCTTCAGATATTTTCCATATATTTTTAAACCTCCATTGAGTCCTACTACACATGTTGTTGTGTCATGGGCTTTTTTTGACATAGTGTGTCTAGGATATCCCTCTCTTGTCACTTACAGATCTATCTCAATTATTCTTTAGGAGTTACTGCAAATCTACTTAAACATTTCTTTTCTATTTTTTATTTTTTTGACAGATATTAAGATTGTCTTCACTACTTTCTGTTATAAAAGAGGCTGTAATGAACATTTTATACCTTTAGTTTTATTCACATTGGTGGAAATTTTCATAGAAGTGAAATTGCTAACTTTAAAGATATAGGCATTTAAAATATTGATGGACACTACCACGCTGCCCTGCCAAAAAGACTGTCCAGGGCGGCACCTGTGGCTCAAAGGGGTAGGGCGCTGGTACCATATGCCGGAGGTGGTGGGTTCAAACCCAGCCCTGGCCAAAAAAACTGCAAAAAACAAGACTGTCCTAATGACATCCTCTAGTCAGCAGTATTTGAATGCCCTATTCTTTCCATTTTCAGTAGCACTGAACATCACTGGATTTGGAGGGAAGTCATTACACTTGTTTTAATTCATATTTCTGTAATGATGAAGCTTAAACTCTTTCATATGTTCATTTAAGTAAACACATACACTAACAGCAGTAGCATGGATTTACAGTGGGCAATTCTTTCCTGAGAACACCATGCCTTGAATTATCATGTCAGCCATATTTATTTTTACATTGTAAGAAATATGCTGTGTTTGGTACTTAAATAAGATTCCATAAAAATATATGTATTAATAAGCATATATTTTATTTATTTTCGTTTAGTAAAACAAGGCTGGCATCCTCCCTTTCTTTGGGATGTCACCCAGTCTCTCCCTCCTCCTTCTCTCACTCCCTGCTTTCTGCTCCCTTCTCTCTCTTTCTCATCTCTTCCGTTTCTCTAATATGAAGTAAACTTATACTTTTATATTCTAAAAAACAGTAAAAAATAAAAATAAATAAAGCAAAAATTGCTTATAATTCTAGCACCCTTAGATAATAGACTTTTCCTTGTTCTATTGTACAGGGCAGACATAAAGCTCATGTGCAATATATTATGTTAAACTATTTTAAATTGCGTGTGAACCTTACGTCCACCCTGTATACAATAATATATGTATGTTACATGTGTAATGTGTTTATGTAATGGAGTAGAACCTCTGTAAGTTGACCACTCAAGAGACTATAACAAAGTGCATAGCGAGGGGGTCAACATAGGCACCAGGCCTGCTGTACTGACATGCACATTGGTATGCGGGCAGTCTATGAAAGTTAGGTCAAATTGAGGAGGTGGTCAACTATGGAGGTTCTATTGTATATAGTGTGGCTATATTATATTTAGAGCTGGGGAGAAGACATTCATTTTTAAAGTTGAGATCACACTGTATGTATTATTTTGTATCCTTGTTATCTTTAATGGTATAATACAAATAAGTATACTATATTACGTTTCCATAAGGTTAAGCATCCCTAATCTGAATATCCAAAATCTAAAATGCTCCAAAATCTGAAACGTTTTGACATGATGCCATAAATGGAAAATTCACTTCCTCACGATGTGTCAGGTCATAGCCAAACTCAGTCAAAACTTTGTTTTATGTACACAATTTTTTAAAATGTGGTATAAAATTACCTTTAGGCTATTTAAATGAGGTAGATGTGAAGTACTTATGAATTTCATGTTTAGACTTGGTCACATGTTCCAAAATTTTAAAAAACAATCCAAAATCTCAAATACTTTTGATCCTAAGCATTTCAGATAAGGGATATTCAATGTGTAATTAGTCTTCAAACTATGGGTGTCATATGGCTATATCATAAAGTGTTAGACAGACTTTTATTTTGTGCTGAATTTATAAATTATTTAATTTTTATTTAAAATAAAACTATACTAAACATCATGTAGATAAAATTGATGTTTCTCTCTATTTTCTTCATCTAAATTACTATAAGTAAAATTATTAGATCAAATAGTGTAAACATTTTTAAATCTTCGTACTTTATATGCATGTGCATGAGTGGTTTAATAATTTCTACTCTCACCAGGGATGAGTTAAGAATAACCATATTTCTATATCCTTGGGATGCTAGGTATGAAACATAGTTTTTAATCTTTTATAATAATAAATTAAAATATATTTACATTGTATTCCTATAGTCTCAATTGATAGCAAACTTTTTATCAGATAGACTTGAGTCTAATCATTTCTATTTGTGTTCTGCTGAATTTCTTTGTCATAGTATTTCATTATTCGGTTGTTCTACATATTCTTATTGATTCATAAGAGCTTTTTATATAGTAAAGACAAAATATTTTTTAACATTTATATCTTTCATAAATCTGACATATATACATGTGACAGATTTGACTTAAGCAAAAGTATGTGGCAATATAAATTGAAAATACATATTGAAAAAGATTGCTGTAGCCAAAGATACAGAAATTTACAGGTAATATGTACTCTAGAGTGACATTTTCAAGTTATTAGAAATGATCATCAATAGCCAAAATTATATGAAATTCCTTTTTGAGGATCCCAGATCAAACTACATTAGCATTAGTAAGTAGAAGTATATACTCTTTCAAGTCTGATTTATGTTGTGGAATAAGGTAAAGGAAATTAAAATCCTGATGTGTTGTGAGCCTCAGCAAATATTTAACTTCTCTATGCTTCTTTTTCATTATTTACAATAATATAGATAAAGAATAATGATAGTAGGTCTCTTACGGGGCTTTAATATAATTAAATTAGATAATTTATATAAAGCACTTAGAGTAACATTTGGAACAAAATTGTTATTCCATAAATCATCATCATAATGACCATTTTAGAATTATTTTCATACTTACAAAGAACTTCCCTCTACCATTAAACCCTACAGCAAACACAAAGCAGTTTTACATAAAATCTACCTCCTTTATAAAATTCCTTTAAGTCAGTTTATGTCTGATAAAAGCCTACAGCATACTGGTCTTTTGAGAAAGACCATCTTTGAAGTGTTGGTGACTCAGATTGATGTGTTCCTTCCTCTTTGGTGTTCATTCTTAGCCCTTGCACAATTGAAACAGAAAAGACATGGTCAGAAGGCATTCTTTTCCACAATGGAGCTTCCACAGATCTGACCCAGGTCAGGCGCATGACCCCCAGTGGGCGGATTTTATTCAAATGAATGAGATTGCCTTATGTTTAATTCATGATGCAAAAAATTTTTTAAAATCTCTGGTAGAGAAGGTAGATCAAAATATTACTCAATGTGGACCACGTTTTTATAAACTGCAGGCTGCCCTTTATAAAATAGCTAGGCCAATTTCAAAATGCAAAATTTGAAAAATACCCACCTACTTAAACCCATACATAAATATCAAAGATTGAGGAGCTGCTTTTAAATTTCCACTCAGTACTTGACGACCTTCATTTTTGTGCATCATGGACATCGCTCGTGCACAATTTAAAAGCCTGTTTCCAGAAGATGAAGGATGGAAACACTGTGCTTAAGCATCTTAAGAATCTGGCAGCCTACCTGGACCTCATTCAAGCGCTCTGCACCCCGGCCTCTTACATGGAAAATGGTGGTTAGCTCTCAGAGAGGAAAGAAAAGACAACATGAAAATCTTCTCAAAAAAACACATCTGAGAAAGCTCAAAGGAGTAAATAATAGAAAACAGCCAACACTCAGTTATTTGAGGTTGATCACTCGGTTTGTTTTTCTTTCCTCTCCCTCCTACTCCAGCCTCTTGCTCATTTCACTGCTCCTTGGCGGCTCCCTGAGAGGGGGCGTGTATGCAGGGGAAGGGAGAAGATCATCAGTCAATTCCGTATCTTCCTGGTTGTTCCAGAGAAAGACTAGATTGAAACAGATGACCACAGTGAGGAATGGGGATTATCTGTGACTTTCAAAGACCATTGTTGCTCCATTATTATGAAAGCTCAGCAGTGGGCTGGAAGCTCACTCTCATTTATTCATGAACATGGAGAGAGTGATTTCAGCAAGCATCGGCATATAGTCCATCACTTAGCTCTGGAAATAAGAGTAGTGTATAGAAATGCTATTTTTCTTAAAGTGATTTGGGTCAGATGTGATTAAAGCAAGTCAAAATCCAGCTGTTTTCAGGGTTTTTCCAATATTGGTAACATTGTGGTTTTGCAATAATATAAAATGTGCTTTCAGAGGTGTTTTTCCAGTTAATTCACCAATTTCTAGATGCTTGCTGTTTTCTCCACATGTTTCTAGTTTGTGTACATTGTATATTAAAAACGTGTCATCTTGCAAGAGCTATTTGATGTTCAAGAAGGCACTTTGGTTATTATTAGAAAGCAGAAATCATGATTTATAGAGGGAAATTTTACAACCTTGAGAAGATTGCTTTTGAGGTTTTACTTCCCTTCATTTCCCATAATGTCTTTTAGAAAGAAAAAACTGTATCCTTCTATCCGATGCTAAAAAAGTCTTCACGCTGAAAATAGAAAAACTAAGTAGGAGATAGGGTTGGGAGGTGAGAGTTCTGTTGTCTTTATGAACTGCTACTGTTCAAAGTCAACCCATCCAACTCCTTGCGAAGTACAACTTCAGCAATAAATAGTGATAATGGACTGCAAACAAAGGGACTCTTATCTTTGGAATTTTAAAGTAGACATCAGGAAGCAGGGAAATTTAGTTTAAGGCTTATCCCCAAAGCTGAACTTTCATCTTTTATAGGTCTGTCTCTGCTTATGTGCTTCAAAAATATATAACAGAGCTTTAGGGGCCTGGCTAATCACATAACAAAAATAAAATGATAACACTTTTAAAAACCAGTAATTCCAGGTAATATCTATCTTCTATTTTCCCACAAGTACAGTGTCAGCTGAATGATGGAAAAAAGTGAGGATATTATATGAATGATTTGCAAACAGCAGAATAATGAATCATATTCTATCATTTAGTCCTTTGTTCACTCATTTATTCATTTAGCAATTATTCTACTATCAGTAGTTGCCCCTCAAATTTGGAAAGATAAAGTCAATATAATCATAGATAAAGCTCATTTTTATTATTATTCATGCAACTCTTCTCTCTGATTAATCCAAAGGCAGCTGATAAGTGGCAAATCAAATGGCTGAGAAATGGAATGAAATATTCTAATCTGAAACATAGGAAAACTTTGTTTAAAATAGCCCTGGGCTTTCATTTTAGAGTATTTTATTCTACTGCATCATCTTTGGGGCCACTTTTATCATCTGTGTATAACATTCTCACTTTTCTAACAAAGAAAGAAAAGCAGTCTTGCATAGAGTTCCTCCCATTTTTTCTCCATCAGACTTTGCTACTGCAGCTTGTCTGTTAAGCTTAGATTCCCAGAGAGTAGCACTGCATCAGGTTCTCTGATGGTGCCCTGGCCAGCTGGCTCTGGACAGCTCCCCCCAGGTCCTCAGCATCTGGCCCTGGGCTCAGTGGCTTTGTCTACTGAGGCCTTCCTGTTCTAGTCTGTGCTCAGGCCAGTTCTGTGTAGACAACACTCTGGGCATTCAGTTTTCCCTTCCCTGAAATGTTTTCCCTCCTTCCCTGAAATGTTTTCCCTCCATCAAAAGTTCTTGATTCTTTTAGTGTTCTACTTTTATTCTTTTGTGGAGAAATCTCTCCCAGGGGCATCCAACCTTTTTTCTTCTCTGCTGCACACCAGAAGAAGAAGCGTGGTCTTAGGCTACACATTAAATATACAAATACTAACAAAAGCTGATGAGCAAGTAAAAGGTCCATACATAATTTTCGTGATATCCAACACAAAAGATAAGCAAAACAGTCTTCAAATAATCTGCATGTGGCTTGCAGGCTGCAGGTTGGACACCACTGCGTAAGGGCCAATGAGATTTTATTTCTTCCTGTAGACATCTTTGTACTTCAACTAGAGTCATTTTTCACAACAAAGATGTCTTCTTTTGAAGACTTTAGTCCATTACCCTTAGTACTCTGTTTATTTCCTCCTAAATTCTAAGTACTCCCTCTTATGATTGCTGTATTTATTGTACCTTCTTTTCTGTATAACTAGATTATAAGCTTCATGAAAAGTAGAAAAATAATGATTTTATTATGCATTTTTCATGGTGGTATATAATAAGTCCTAAATACATGTGTGTTGAATAAATCAATCCATCTACTCATCCATCCATCCAAGATTTATTGAGCCAGATATGCTAGGTAATAGGAAGGTTATGACAGACCCAGGGGAAAATAACTACAGCCCAGTGGGCCTCTTGCTTCCCTTCAAATCACACTCCACTGGCAGCTGATTACACCACTGTGCAGGCCAGCCCTGGACAAAGGTTAGAGGGGTGAAGCCCAGGCAAGGACAAAGCTCACAAATCATCAGCTCCTGACACTTGCAACAGCTTCAAAAGCATTAAAAACTGGTACCTTCAACTTCGAGAGTCTAGTACACACCCTTAGAAGAAGTCTTTTGACAATCTAGCCTCATAACTCTCTCCCCCACTACTGTGTTGAAGTGATTGGCAGATTTTAGGATTGATCTTCTAGGAATTGGGGAAAAAGTCTCCAGGTCAGGGTCCTGTCTCTGGAATTCCCTCCCTTCTAATCTCTGTGTTTTTCTACACAGGGCAACATGCCAAAAACCTCCCTTTACTTCTGTACTCTGTGGGTGACATATGAATATCAAAAACTATAGCGTTTGTGAACTGTTCTTTCCCTCCTTACTGCAACTGGCACTAACTGTTTTGATACTGAAACTGCCCTGTCTAAAAAGCCAGGTCCTGTTTAGACCTCAGAAATAGAGAAAGGAGAATGTAAAAAAAGAGGTTAAATTAACTACCCCTCCCTGCCATGCTGTGCTATTTATCCTACACTAGTCTTCAGATTATGCCTAAATACCAGAACATGGGACTTGACATGATGAACAAATAGAAAACGTGACAGTTTCTCTTGCCAACAAAAATATATGGCCAATATAAAACATTAATACTATTGTATGTTAATCTATCATTTAATAGATTATTATAGATTAATGTACAATCTAAACTATTGTATATTAATCAAGGTGAAAAATTAGTTTTTTAAATGAGCCTTTAGTAATTTATAATTATATTTCTAAAAAACTTTGCCCAATTACATTTATCTCTTCTTATATGTATTAATAACAAATGTTAGGTTAATTTTTTGTGCCAATTAAATCTGATTTTAATTTTTTGCAGGACTTTAAAATACTATTTTTAAAGTATCACGACAGAAACAAAACAGTTTCTGTGAAATTTGAACAAAATCGCACCATAGTAAATTAAAAAATGAAAGTTAAAAATCCAATATCCTGAGGTTTTGATTGGCCTATCCAACAAATTTTTAAGGTTCTGACTCATAAAATGCACAACATAAGAAAACTCACATGGTTCCACTGCTTTTGTTTTTGCCTGAAGAGAGAATGGTTAGATACAAAGTGGTGAAAAAGAAAGAAAATGAAATTTATAGGTTTCTGTCTTTTAAAACAATGTCTTACCAAAAGCATTTTGACTCCTATCTTGTCTCCAAATTATTTCTGGTGCTACTGTACAATTTTCAAATGCTAAATAACTAAGTAGAAGTAATATTAATATGAAAATAGACATTATTTGGTACACATTTATTCTTAATTTAACAAATATATCTTTAGGACCTTTCTATGCTGCTATGTACAAAGCATTTTATCTCATCTATATTATTCAGTGAAATTAAAAAATATTCCCTAAATAAATTCAGAGCAAAAAAATACATAAGCAGAACAAAAATAAACTGCTATGAAGAAAATTTGAATGCAGATATGCACGTGGAGAGAACCTATACTTATAAAGATTGAACCACACACTAGTTCTGAACTTGTTGAAAACAAAAGTAAAAGGGATCAGCAACTGAATTCCCGTTATTAATAAAGAAATGTATACCAGTTTCGATAGGTTAGGATGTTTTTAATTAATATTAAAAATAATCCAGTTGAAACTGGCATTGCAATTAGGAAATACATTGGATCAGATAACTGAAAGTCCAAAGCCAAGGCCAGCTTCAAAGTTAGTTGATCCAGCTGAGTACTTGGAGATGTTATCAAGAAACTACAACCTTTCCTTTTCTTCTTTCTACAGTCTACAGGGTCAGGCTTCATCCTAAAACCATTTTCTTGTGATTATTTAATAGTAGGAGCCATAAGAGAGAGCTACATGCTTTCTTGTTTATGTCAAATCAGGGTTTCTCAACCTGTACTCTCTCGGCATTTGGACTTGATAATTATTTTTGTGGAGGGGCTGTACTTTGCATTGTAGGATGTTTATTTAGCATCATTTTGGCCTCTACTCAATAGATGCCAGTAGCATTCTCCAAATAGTGACAACCAGGAATGTATCCAAACATTGCCAATAGTGCCCTGGGAAGCAAAGTAGCTTGTCCTCGAGAACCATGGCTGTAGGAGAAAGGCTCTCTAGGCAAAAAAAAAAAAAAAAAAAGAAAAGAAAAGAAAAGGGGGAGGGGGGAGTCCCTGGAAAACATCTCATCCAATGAAATTGACCTAAACTGCATGGCCATATCTATACCAAACATTGCCAAGAAAATTACAAATGTTTTCATTAGGACTGAATGGGTCAAATCCCTGGCAATAAAGAAGGGGTCAACTTCCTTTGAATCTTATGGACTTTATAGGAAAGGGTGGTTCTTGAACAAAATCAAGCGTCTATTTAGAAAGAGATAATGGATTTAGGGCAAGTGGCTAACAATATTAAGAAAACAGTGCCTCAGATAAAAACTAGATGATTCTGACAAATACATATAAATGTATGTGTAATATACATTTTAAATATATACATGTATACATGTAATGTACATTATATCTTTTCGCCCTGCCTCAGGTAGAAAGGAAAACTATACTAATAAAGCCAAGAAATGGGGATCAGAAGAACACTGTCAACACTGGAGTGAGGTACAAAATTTGTCCTCAGGGATAAAATTTATCCAAAAAATTCAGCAATCAAGATGAATAAAATTTAGTGAAAATATTTAATATTAATAATAAATATATTAAAATATTAATTAGTGTTAACATGAATATAAATAAAATGTAATAAAATATTTTAAACATGTATTTTCTCATAATTCATGATAAATGTCATAATTTTAAATAAAGACAGGTGCTGTGACAGTGCCTTGGTGAGCCATATTAGCGCTCGAGGCAAAAAAAGCAATATAATTAGTAATACAAAGACAGGGCAGTGAGTCCTGTGGAAGGTGAGGGAATTTTAGAGATATATTATAGGCAGAATGATAGAGATTGGTGGTCAGCTGGATATAGTGAAATGCTCAGACACACAAGTTGTTAGGAAAGGAAACATAAGAAGACAGCATGTCTGGTGGGAGCAAAAGTAAATTAAGGGAAAAATGGTAGCTGAGTTGAGATTGCAGGAGCTAAAAATCTTCATCTGCTCCTGATGTCCAAAGGCCCTTAATACATGGGTAGGGAGTACATGATGAGCCCGATGGCAGCACTAATTGCTCTGTAAGGAACTCTCAGTACACCCTCATGGGAGAGTCCTCAAAGGAGGAGGTAATTCTTTAGGATATGGATGGGATGAAGTGAGTGAGCCCTGAAATAAGGGAATCCAAGGGCAGGGCTCTGGAAATCCACTTTGATCCAGGGATTCAAAAGTAGACCAGGAATGAATGATCAAAGGGTATCAAGGTTTAGTTACACAGGAAGAGTAAGTTCTGGCATTCTACTGCACAGCATGGTGACTCTAGCTAATAAAAATGTATTATTTATTTCAAAATAGCTAAAGAAGGATTTTAAATGTTCTCACCGCCAAGAAATATTAAATATCTGAGGTGATATATATTTTAATTAGCCTGATTTGGCCATTCTTACCATATATGCACATGATCAAACATCACACTGTACCCCACAAAGATATATAATTATTATTTGGCAATTAAAAATAAAATAAGACTAAAAAAAAAAAAAATTAGTCTCATGGCCTAAGAGAGTTGTAATTCAGAGAAAGCAGGTATCAGGATAGAAGACTAGCAACCTCTCTCAAACCAGGACCATCTTTTTTTCTCTTTTGCAGTTTTTGGCTGGGGCTGGGCTTGAACTTGCCACGTCCTCCTTTGAGCCACAGGTGCCACCCCAAACCAGAATCATCTTTATCAGGTCATTTTAGTTAACATTAACCTCTGGGATCCACTTTTACTTCCAAGGGCCCACCAGAGCACAAACTTCCAAATTCAGCATAATACCTCTACAAAATGAACTTAAAGCATTGAATTTGGACATCCATTTATCTGCTAAAGGGAGAGAAATATAGGCATAGACACCAGATTTGAGAGGAGGTTTGAAGAAAAGGAAGAAGTTGATGATGACCTTTCACCGGAGCTGCCGCTATTTGAATTTTGTCAGGCTGGTTCCAACATTTGTATTATAAATAGCTTTGAACACATAAATAGATAATTATAGAATGCAGGTCAAAAATGTTCATCTCACTGAACATTAATTCTGAGTGGTTGCTGACCTAGGTGGTGGTCAAACCTAGTTTTCCCTGCTTCGATGAAGGAATGTGGGTTGCAGCATTTCAAAACCAGTGTGATTCAAGATATCATGTGTAAAAGGATCAGTGCTAAAATTAATCGTTTGTCAGGGACCCTGGTCACCATGATTATATGGTAAAGTATATGTGGATATGTCATACAGAAGGAGCTGTATAAGAGGAGGAGCTTTCTCAAAAAGCAAAATTTTTGAGATAGGCCTAATTGTGAGTGATCTAAAATTTATAGAACCCAGGAACTTCTAACATTATCTAGTTAGGCTTATGTTTAGAGTCAACTAAGATTTCGTTTAGTGGCCTTCTAGTCTAAGGTAAGACCATTGATAATTTATAAAATGAAGACCTTTCTCAAGTTTCCAATCATAGAGCTGTGAATGTCAGACCCAGTGTGTGTGTGAGTTTATTAAGGTATTCCTCACTGCCAGAATAGGTTTACTTTGCCCATTAAGGCCTCACTCAAATGGATATCAAGTATCTCCTGTTACATGATGTAATTTAAAGCTGAAAATACCCATGCTTTTTTGAGAACGTTAAAATCTTTCTCAATGGAAGCAATAGAGTATATCACTGATAAGGTGAAGGTGATCCAGTAAAGGGTCACGTCTTAGCCCTTTCTGGACAAACAATGGAAAGAAACTCGTCTGTTCCCATGTTATGCGGCATCAATAATCCAGCCTATTTCAGCACATCAAATCCCTTGTATATTTTGAAGCCAACCTCTTCTTATATGTAGTATGTATTAGGTAGCTGTGGTGGGCTCCCCTCTGCAATGCAATCTTAAGAGAGCTATTGAATAATTACTTGCAACCATGCACTAGCCAGCACAGGAAACAAATAAATGCATGAGATATAATCTCTATTTTTTTAAGTTGCCTGGTTTTTGTTTTCCTTTTTTGAAATTTGAACAGATTAAGGGGGTACAGGTTGAATTCCATTACCCATATATATTGTAGAACAGTGAATTCTACACTTTTATGCTCACATTGCCTGACTAGTATGCATTTTAGCACATACCCCATAGATAATTTTTCACCCCTCATCCCTTCCTAAACTCTCTCTCTCTTTTTTTTGTTGTTGTTCTTTGTTTTCTTTTTTTTTTTATTGTTAAATCATAGCTGTGTACATTAGTGCAGTCGCCTGTACTCATTCTAACATGCACCATAGGTGTGGCCCCACCCATTGCCCTCCCTCCACCAAAACCTCCCCCCCCCTTCCCCTTCCTTGGCCCTTTCCCCATAGTCTTGTGCTATAGTTGGGTTATAGCCTTCATGTGAAAGCTATAATTTAGCTTCATAGTAGGGCTGAGTACATTGGATACTTTTTCTTCCATTCCTGAG
>CAUYPK010028082.1:0-15572 GCA_963574355.1 Loris lydekkerianus
GAGAAAAATTGGCCGAAAATCGCTTAATGACATCATATAGTAATAGGCTGAAAAGAATAAAAAAAAATTAAAAGTAGAAAAAAATGAACAGCATCAATGTATAGAGTACAAAATTCTCCATCGATCAGTATATACCACGACATAGTAGAATAAATATTTATTGAGATATGGAGCTACAAAAACACAGGACATTAAAACGGACAAAACTTTTGAAACAACCTATTTTAATTTGTTAATGAACTTCTATATTGTTTTCTATAACAGCTGCACCATTTTATATTGCTACCAACAGTGCACAAATGTTCTAATTTCTCCAATTCCTTGATAACTTGTCAATTTCAAAGATCATCAATACCTCTTCAAATATTGCTCTGCCCCTCTTATTTTTGAATTCCAATTACATCATTTATGTTACCCACAATGATCACATTTCACATGTTACAATTTTTTTTTTCTTTTTAAGTTTGGATATTTTCTGTTTTTTTTTTTTTTTTTTTTTTTTGTTCGTTTGTTTGGTTTTTTTTAGACAGAGTCTCAGGCTGTTGCCCTGGGGGGTAGAGTGCCTGGGCGTCACAGCTCACAGCAACCTTAAACTCTTGGGGTTAAGCAATTCTCTTGCCTTAGCCTCCCAGTAGCTGGGACTACAGGTGCCTGCCACAACGCCCAGCTGTTTTTTGGTTGCAGTTGTTATTGTTGTTTAGTAGGCCTCAGCAGGGTTTGAACCTGCCACCCTTGGTGTACATGGCTGGTGACCTGCCATCTGAGCTATGGGCACCGCTGTTGTTTGGGTATTTTCTATTGAACCATATTCCAGTATACCAATTATCTTCTCTTCTGTCTATGCTAATCTATTGTATTTTTAATTTTACATTGTGATTTTGAGTTCTATAATATGTATTTTATCTAATTTTATAGATTTTTTAAAAATAGACTTCAATTCTTTTGAGGATATTAATTGTAATTTGCATGATTATTAATTTCCGTCTCTGTATCATCCATTGATCTGCTTATCTTGTTTTCTTGTTTTTCTGTTGGTTATTGGTCATGGTTATGTTATGTATCTTTTTAAATTTGTTTATTTCATTTTTTATTTTTTATTTCAGGTTATTGTGAGGGTACAACCAACCAGGTCACAATTTTTGAATTTGTTAGGTAGAGTCCCTCTTGTAGTTGTGCCCTTCACCCCAAAGGTGTGCCATACACTCCTAGCTTGTGCCCTTCAAGTGAGAACACACCAGTCTTTCCCTCTCCTACATGCCTCCTTCCCCCAACTTGAATAGAATTAAGTTTTCTCTTACAGTATGTTAGATTATCTTCTGACTTCATAGTGAAATTGAGTACATTGGATACTTGCTTTTCAGTTGTGTGTTTCTGTGTCTTCACAAGTCTGCTAAATTTTTTAACCAGCTCGTCCATTTCATCTAAGTTATTGATTTTGTCAGCATAAAGTTGTTTATAATATTCTGTTATTCTTTTAATATCTGTTTGTCTAAGATTTGTATAACCTATAGAGAGTTAACATAATCCCTGGTATTGGTAATTTTTATCTTTTCTCTTTTTCCCTGATTAGTCTGGCTAGAGGTTTATTAATTTTATTGAGCTTCTCAAATAATTAGCTTTTAGATTAACTGCTTTCCTCTAGTTTTTCTTAGTCCTGCTCTAATCTTTATTATTTCCTTTCTTATTTTGAGTGTCATTTGTTTCTTATTCCAATTTCGGAGGATAGAAGCTGAGTCATTGATTTGTGTGTGCCCTATTTTCTAATATAAACATGATATAAACTTGCCTCTAATTGCTTAGAATTTTTTTTTTTTTTTTTTTTTTTGTAGAGACAGAGTCTCACTTTATTGCCCTTGGTAGAGTACTGTGCCATCACAGCTCACAGCAACCTCCAGCTCCTGGGCTTAGGTGATTCTCTTGCCGCAGCCTCCCCAGTAGCTGAGACCACAGGCGCCCGCCACAACGCCCGGCTATTTTTTGTTGCAGTTTGAACCCACCACCCTCAGTATATGGAGTCAGCGCCCTACTCATTGAGCCACAGGTGCCGCCCTAATTGCTTAGAATTTTTATACGTTTTAATTTTCATTCAGTTCAGAATACTTTCTCTTTTGGTGTCATCTTTGATCAATGGATTGTTTAGAAGTGTGTTATTTAGTTTCTAAATGTTTGAGGATTTTTCAATGATCTTTCTGTTATTTTATTAAATAAGTTTAATTCCATTGTGGTGAGATCCTTTGAAATATGTTGAGATTTGTTTTATGGCCTGGATATGATCTATGTTGGTAAATGTTTTATGTGCACTTAAATATGTATTTTGTTATTGGGTGGAGTGTTCTATAAATGTCAATTGGGTCAAGATGGTTGATTGTTTTGTTTATGTCTCATAATTCTTGATTGAGTGCCAGACATTGTATGTTAAAAACAATATGAAGGATAGGTGATAGAGAGTCCATCATCTTTTTTTAAAAAATGGCCTTTAATGAAAAATATTAATCGGCGATGTATCAATGTTTAATTTGTACCACATTCTTGCTAACTCTTGGTATTGTCAGTGTTTTTGAATTGTAGTTGTTCTGAGAGCTATATAATGATGTAGATCATTGTTTTACTTTGCATTTCCCTCATGTCTGATGATATGGATCATCTTCTCATATGCTTAGTGGTCCTGCGTATATTTTCTTTGTGAGGTATGTGCTCACTTCTTTTGTCCATTTTAAAAATTAGGTTATTTGTGGGCGGTGCCTGAGGTGGCGGGTTCAAACTCAGCCCTGGCCAGAAACTGCAAAAAAAATAAAAATAAAAAATAATAAAATAATAAAATTGGGTTATTTGTTTAGAGATGTAAGAGAATTCTCCTCTTTAGATATATTCTGATGCAAGGCCTTTGTCAGATGTCAGAATTGTGAAATTATCTCCCAATAGATTGCCTTTTTATTTTCTTAATAGTATCTTTTCTTTTTTTTTTTTTTTTTTTTTTTTTTTTATACAGAGTATAACTTTGTTTCCCTTGGTAGAATGCCCTGGCAGTCATAGCTCACAGCAACCTTAAACTCTTGGGCTCAAGCGATCCTCTTGCCTCAGCCTCCAAAGTTGCTGGGACTATAGGCGCCTGCCATAACAGCTGGCTATTTTTAGAGAGAATGTCTCGCTCTGACCTAGGCTGGTCTCAAATTTGTGAGCTCAGGCAATCCACTGCCTCAGCCTCCCAGAGTGCTAGGATTACAGGTGTGAGCCACTGTGCCTGGCCCTCAATTTTTCCATTTTTTATGCTTCATAATTATTATCTTTTATGTAAGGAATATTTGCCTACCCAAAGGTTTTTAGCTTATGTTTTCTTATGTAAGTTTTAAAATTTAACTTTTGTGTTTAAGTCTATGCTTTGTATAAAGTATTGTATGAGGAAAGGCTTGAGATTTAGAAAGAAAAAAGAAATTTCATATTAGGTATACAGATATACCTCACTGTTGAGAAAAGACTATTCTTCACTGAATTTGCTGCTTTTATCAAAAATCATTTAACCATATGTGTGTGGGTCTCTTTTTGAACTCTATGTCTATCCATACATCTCTACCGTAATGTCTTGATTACTGTAGCTTTAAATCTGGTAGTCTAAGTCCCTCACATTTGTTCTTTTTAAAAATAGTTTTATCTTTGGGTCTTTTTTGGTTCTTTTTGTGTCATGTAAATTTTAAAATTAACTTGTCACTTCATACTGAAATGGCTGCTGAGAATTATATTGGGCTTGTATAGATCCATTTAAAGAAAATTGACATCTTAATGGCACTGTGCCTTTTGATTCTTGAACATGGTGTACTTCTCTGTTTATTTAGGCCTTTCATTTTTCTTAGAAGTGCTAATTTATAGTTTTGAGTATACTTTTAATGGTAACTTTGTCCTTTTTATCCAGGAGGCACTTCTTGAGCTTCTGCCATGTGCTAAGCACTTTTCTAGTTAGTGGTGAAGAAAGTAGGCAAAATGCTCTGCCTTGATGTGCTTACAGTCTAACTAGGGAAACTAGATGAGAAATTAGTAAGTTAAATACATGCTAGATGGTCATTAGTCCCGCGGAGAAAACCAATTCAAGGTGTACGGATTGGAGTGTCTAAGCCTGTGGGGGGGATGGGTATGTTAGCCCGGTTGGGCCTCTATAACAACAAGGCCATGGACTGTGTGGCTAGAAGACCAAACGTTCTGGAGGGAAGGTACGGGTGGGCTCTGAGATAAAGGCACTGACAGATTTGACAGTGGGTGAGGGCCCACTGCCTGGTTCATAGACGGCCATCTTCTCACTGTGTTCTCACACCTAACAAAACGGACCTACAGAGCTGGTTGGAGTCTCTTTTGTAGGGGCACTAATCTCATTTGTGAGGACTCTACACTCAGGCTTAGTTATCTCCCACAGGCCCCACTTCCTACTATTAATGGTAGGAAGTGGTAGTGGAAGTGTTCAGCATATGAATTTTAGGGGAGAAGCATAAGTCTGTAACAGTGGGGTTACAGTTTTAAATTGGGTGGGTAGAGAAGTTTTCCTTGAGAAGTGGGCATTTGAGCAGAAGTTAATTTTGCTTCATGTTCTTAACAGTGAAACAGTCAACAGTTTAAGAAGGAAAAGGGGAAAGATGGGAGTTTGAATAAATATATTAAGTATGCCAGTTGCAGTCTCTTTAAAATCTGGGAATCAGTAGCATTTAAAAGCAACTATAGTGATCTAAGTTTTCCTAATAGCAGAAGAGTAAACATAAGAAAGATAATGTTGGGTGGCGCCTGTGACTCAAGGAGGTAAGGCACTGGCCCCATGTGCCAGAGGTGGTGGGTTCGAACCTGGCCCTGGCCAGAAAATGCAAAAAAAAAAAAAAAAAAAGAAAGAAAGATAATGTTGTTACTTTAAATCTAGTGATGAGGAGGGGAGAGGAAAAGTAAACAAATACATTTTATTTTATTAACTTATAGTAAGGAACTAATAGATAATGGAAAACAAATGGAAGACTAAGTTCATTATGTAAGGATATGGTTATAAAAATGTTCACTAATACAAAAATAGAAAACTCAGGCTTGGTGCCTGTAGCTCAGCGGTTAATTGTACCTTTTTTCTAAACGCTTATGGAACGTGTACTGAAATTGTAACTAGGTTATTAAGTAAGCTTCAGTACATTAGAAAAGTAGGAATAATGTAGAGCTTCCCATTTAATATGATAGCTTCTAGCTATATGAAGATTTTCAAATTTAAATTCAAGCTAAATAAAATTTAAAATTTAATTTCTTAGTCTCACTAAGTTAGATTTAATTTCTTAGTGTCACTAAGTTAGATTTCAGATAATCAATAGGTTTGATTATTTTTGGAATGGAAAGGGAAGAAATCAGGTTAAGACAGTATTAGTGAACTAAATCCTCATCCTTCATAGCTAGGAATCAGTAGACCTAATTTAAAGTTAATAAGAGATAAGGACAGGATAAATGGATAAAGAAATCTTGGTGCATACCTACAATGGAGTATTATATAGCCATAAAAAGAAGGAAATCATGCCATTTGCAACAACATGAATGGAACTGGAGAATATTATGTTAAATGAAAAGGGATACACAGAAAGATAAACCTTGGCTGTTCTCACTCATATGGGGGAGCTAAATATTAAAAGTAATTCATCTTGTGGAGACAGAGAGTAGAGCCTGGGAAGGGTATTTGGGGGGGGGGGGGAGGATAAAGTGGAGATGGTAAATGGAGATGAAAATACAGTTAGATAGAATGAATAATGTTTGATAGCACAACAAAGTGATTGTAATCAACAATAAGTTAGGGTAGGGAGTTAGAATGCTCTTAACACAAAGAAATGATAATTAGCTGAAGTGGTGGATACCCCAGTTACCCTGATTTGATTAATTCACATTGTATACCTATATTGAAATATTACATGCACCCTATAAAGCTATACAACTATTAGGTACCCATAATAATTAAAAATAAAAAATTAAAGAAATAGTTCTCTAACAAAACTAAAGATAGGTGTGTTATCTGTAATTATGGAGATAATTCAGGAAAAAATAGGTGAAAATAATTGTTTTTTTTTACTATTGTTTTTAAACTATGAGTCAGGGGTCCTCAAGCTTTTTAAACAGGGGGCCAGTTCACTGTCCCTCAGACCGCTGGAGGGCTGGACTGTAGTTTAAAAAAAAACAACTATAAACAAATTCCTATGCACACTGCACGTATCTTATTTTGAAGTAAAAAAACAAAACAGGAACAAATACAATCATACCGCCTCATGTGGCCCGCGGGCTACAGTTTGAGGACCCCTGTTTAGTATTGTTACACAGAGTACTTGAGGCTGGTAATTTATAAAGAAAAGAAGGCTGTGTGGCTCAAGGTTCTGCAGGCTGAAAAGTGTAAGCAGCAGGACACTGGCACATGCCTGGCTCCTAGGGAGGGTTTTCTTGCTGTGTGATGGCATAGGAGGAGGTCAAAAGGCAAGCAGACGTGTGTAAAAAACACAATGGGTGTTTTATACTGGCTTTATAACAACCCACTCTCTTGGGAACGTACCCAAGAGAACTAATTTAGGAGTGTGAGAATCAGCTACCTCAATAAAGTTACTAAACCAGCAGTTCTCAACCTGTGGGTTGAGACCCCTTTGTAACAATGGAAATAGATGTCGGCATATCGGCATTAGGAAGGTTGAGAACCACTGTACTAAACCATTCACGAAGGATCTTCTGCCATGACACAAATAAATACCTTCCACTAGGTCCCACCTGTCAAATTCATATGAATGTTGGTGGGGACAAACCATATCCAAACTATAGCATTTGTTCATGTATTATATCAATAAAATATAAAAATTGACATATACTCCAATCTCTTTAGAATTATTTGAGTATAATTAATTTTTACTGAAATTGTGTTAGGCAGAAGTCTGCTCTTCCCTTATCAAGGAGGATAATAAGTAGTTCTCTGTGATGTTGGGCACATACTGGCTGTCTTTTCATTGTCAAATAATTTTTTATTTCGATAGTCAATAAAAGACTCTTATAAAATAGTGGGAATACCTTAAGATTTTAATGTGAATAAACATCTTCCAAACATGAAAAGACACTTCAGTGGGTCAAGAAATAAAAATCACAGTTTCTAAAGAGTTACTAAATATTTCAAAGGCAATTTCTCTTGGAATTTCTAGAGAATGTTTTAAATATAAGTAAGGAATGACATCTTTAACAATCTTACTCAGCAAGTACAGGAAGTTTTTACTAATATAAATGAAAGGATACTAGTAATTGTTTAAGTTGCCATTTTATTTCATAATATTTACAGCTTGCTGTTTTTATTATCTGTTGTCAAAATATAATTATTACGTCTTTTTGCTGTCCTGTGAGAGAAGTAACATAGATAAGGGTTGGGGCAAAGGAGAAACAATTTTTTTCCTATAATTCGATAATGTTACTTGAAAGCACATGGACAGATCAGGACACAATCTTACTTATTGAATGGATACAGTATTTCTTCCCAAATTTTCCAAATGGACTGGTCAAGCCAGTTTTTACTGTTTGACACTGAAACTGTCAACATACTATCGTCTGATGACTCAGGTAAGCTTTATACATGAATGGCTAAATGAAGCATATATGAGTAAATCTAAATACTTAGCTAATAGGCGTAGCATTGCACAATGGATCATCAAAAAGACCAAAAATAAATCTCCAATTAAATGGAAGATCCAGGGAACATAATATTACTAATTTAGTTTTTAATGGTATGGAAGTCTTGATCTCCAAACGTTTTCCACCTATTTTTAAATTTAACATTTCAGATAAATATTAGGACATCTTCTGCATTGGGAAATAATTGAACTCATTTTACTGGTTGTTCTTAATTACAAAGTGCTTGCTGAAGATATAGGTGATTAAGTAGTTATTTACTGACTTTAAGAGATATCCCAAAATTTTGATTTTCAATAAACCCTTGATTTTTTTTTTTTTTTGCCTATCTGTAAAACATAAATGCATATTTTTAAAAAATCCAATAGTAATAAAATAGTTTATAAATTTGTTTGCCATTCAATGTAGGTTATACTACACTATGATTATCAACACTAAAAGAATTAATATTTTATGATGTGTAATATATGGCAAGAGTGCAATGAAGCACCATTAGAACAGCACCAAACTAGAAATAAGTGCTTATTCCATTCCCAACTGTCATCAAGTCATCTGCATACCTACAATTAGAGGAGCAGATCTCTTCATCTGTAGGCCTTCCCCTGACCCTCGCTATCTTTTGTAAAGCCCTGACTGGGATTCTGAAGTTCCCTAAAAATGTTGCTAATGAGTGTTTTCTATAGTAACTATAAAAATAAAATATTGTGCCAGTAATAAGTAGAGACTTGGTTTTATTCACAGATATATGCTAGCTCCTAAAATAGTATCTGGCCACGGGAGATACTTAATTTTTTGAACATAAGGAAATGCAGAAACTACTGATGCATCTATATTTATGTAAATCTTTATATGTATATATTCTTCATATATTTAGCAAATACTTTAACATTACTACATGTAATAATAGTCTGGCTTTTGATTATTTTGAAAGTATTCCACTGAAATGCTAAACCATAAATGTGAGAAATGTTTCACATTATAATGTAGTTGCCTAAATTTAAGTACTCCAATATGTATCAATTGAGAATTCTTATTCCTATTAGCCTAGTAATCAACCACTTAAAATTAATGGCTCTAACAACTTTACTTCGTTAAAAATATTTTTTAAACCATAGGAAGAGATTTAAACTATTATGTTAAAACTTAATTTTTCCTCTAAAGATCTTTAATATTAGCAATTATAGGCAGTATTATCATCAGAGTCTATAAAATTTCATCACTGAAAATATTTCTACCATCTTGATCCTACTATTGCCTATATTTATAAAGAAATGTAAATACACATGACTATTCAGCATAAATTGTTGCTCTCCTATTTAAGAACTTTTAAAATATTATATTTTTCCCCAAAATGTGTTTAGATCTTTTGAGAAATACAGATTTCAATGCCTAGCTCTCTAGCTTATATCTAATAGGTGGATTCAGAATAGTAGAGAGAATTTTTTCAGGAAGAACTCAGCTTCAGTGTATGTGGGTAAAGGGTAGATGGAGAGGGAACAATTCTGTTGTGGGTTGAATTCAGCCCCTCCAAAAGCTGTGTTAAAGTCCTAACCCCTAGTACCTGTGAATGTGATCATGTTTAGGAATAGAGTCTTTGCAGATCCAGTAAAGTTCAGATGAGGACTTGAATTAGAGTAGGCCATAAATCCAGTGACGACTGTCTATAAGAAGGCTGTGTGAAGACACAGAGATACACAGAGAAAATGCCATGTGACGAGGAAGGCAGAGACCAGATCGATAGAGTTGCAAGCCAAGGATGGCCAACTAGGATTAAGAAGCTAGGAGAGAGGCATGGAGTAGATGCTCCGTTACTGTCTCCAGAGGGAACCAGCTCTCAACGCCTTGCTGACACCTTGATTTTGGATATGTAGCCTCTGGAACTGTGGAATAGATATCTGTTGTTTTAAGCTGCCCAGTTTCTCCCACTCTGCAGATTGTCTTTTTGCTGGAATGATTGTTTTCTTTGAGGCTCAGAAATTTTTAAGTGTAATGTAGTCCCATTTGTCTACTTTTGCTTTTGTAACCTCTTGCCAGATCCCTTGTGCTTTTGGGAGTTTTCTAGTTTTCAGTTTTACTTTTCGGTCTAATCCATTTTGAGTTAATTCGTGTGTACAGTGTAAGGTAAGGGTTTGGCTTTATTCCTTTGCATGTGGCTATTCAGTTTTCCCAGCACCATTTTTTGAAGAGACTGTTTTTCTTCCATTGTACAGTCTTGTCACCCTTATTGAAAATCATTTGGCTGTACATGCAAGGGTTTATTTTGGGCTTTCTGTTCTGTTCCTTTGGTCTGCAGCTCTGAACCTCTGTCAGTACCAGCACACTATCTTGATTTGTAGTATATTTTGAATCAGGAAGTGGGAAACCTCCAGCTTTCTTGTTCTTTTCAAGATTCTTTTGGCTATTTGGGCTCCCTTGAGATTCCATATGAATTTTAGGTTTTTTTTTTTTTTCTGCAAAAAATGTCATTGGGAATTTGACAGGGATTATTACCTTGACTTTGTATTGCTTTGGGTAGTATGGACATTTTAACAATATTAAATCTTTCAATCTGTAAGCGTAGAATGCCTTTTCTTCATTCATTTGTATCCTCTTTGATTGCTTTTAGCAATGTTTTGTAGTTTTAAATGTATACTTTTTTTACTTTTTGGGTTAAGTTTATTACTAAAGTATTTCATCCTTTTTTGATGCTATAACAAGATTTAAAAAAACAATTCCTTTTTCTATGAGTCATTGTTAGCGTGTAGAAACAGATTTTTGTGTGTTCATTTTGAATCTTAAAATTCTGCTGAAATCATTTTACATCTTTTTTAGAATCTTCAGGGTTTTCTGCATATCCACCATGTCATCTAGATGCAGAGATGACTTTTTATTTTTTCTTCTTGCATTATTGCTTTAGCTATTGAATATAAGTGTTGAGAGTAGGCATCCTTGTCTTATTCCTGATATTAGAAGAAAAGCTTTTAATCTTTCCCTATTAAATACAGAGTGGTTATAAAGTTCATGTGCAATTTAAAATAGTGTGTAATTTAAAACCGCACACAAACTTTATGGCCACCCTGTATGATCTTAGCTGTGGGCTCTTCTTACGTGGCTTGTATTATGTTGAGGTAGATTCCTCCTGTTCCTCATTTTTGATTGTTTTTATCATGAAAGGGTATTGGATTTTGTCAAATGCTTTTTTGTATCAATTATAAATCCCATTTGGTCATGGCATATAATCTTTTTAATGTGCTATTGAATTAGTTTGCTAGTTTTTTTGTTTATTTTGAGGATTAAAAAAATCAGTTCATTAGCAATATTGTAGTTTTCTTGTGGTATCTTTGTCTGGTTTTGGTATCAGGGAAATGCTGGCCTTATAGAATGAGTTTGGAAATATTTTTTCTTCTTTATTTCTTTAGAAGAATGAGGAGGATTGTTATTAATTCTTTTAAGTAATGGATAGAATTTTCCAGTGAAGGCGTGTGGTCCTGGGCTTTTTTTATTATTGTTGAGATCTGCTTTTATTTCTTGATATATTAACTTCAAATTATGTGTTGACTCCCTGTTAAGAAAGATGAGGCTTTAGCTCACATATACTGCCCTTATTCTCTTGACTTCCCTCTTCATTCCAGAGTTTAAAGTCATGTTATTCTATTCAGTTCTTTTAATAGTGCCTTTGTGAATGAAATATTTAGACTTCTTAGACATTCCATTTTAAATCCCTACAGTGTAAGATTCGGACAGTAGCACTTTTATTTCTCCACCTTGCCTCTTTTCCTTCTCTGCTTCTGTTTTCTAGTTTTTCTTTTGTATTTGACTAGGTTGATTATGTGACATTTACTTTCTGTTTTGTAATGAGAATTAAGACTTTCAGGTTTTGTTAGTGGGTTGACTGAACATTAAGTAAACTTAATCTTTGTGCTCAGGTTATTTTTTTCTTTTCTGTGGACCCAAAGTCATAATGGTAGTGGAACTCAAGAAATAAAACATTTGCTCACCTTTTCTTGTACTTCGGTTTCTCAGCATCAAGCCACTAGCTGGCTTCCTCTACTTCATATTCTGATTATTTTCTTTTATTTTTTTCCCATATAGTTTGTAATTGCCCTCCCCCTTTTATTGGTTCAGAGGTGAGATGTCACATGTTGTCCAAGCTGGTCGTGGATGCCTCCCACCTTTGCCTCCAAAATACCTGGAATTAAGGGAGGGAGCCACCACACCCTGCACGGGCTTGTTTTCTCTTTGCTATCTTGGACTGAGAAGTCTGTTTGGTAAGGTAACTCTGTATACAGATGGAAAAACTGGAATCTAGCCTAGACAGAAGGTGAAAGTGGTCCTGGTGACCTGAGCACCTGACCTCCCCCAGCTGTCCCCTTCCGGTCCATCCCCTACCCACATCCTCTCATTTCCTATTCCTGCCCCCATCTGTGGGGACATGGCCATGCCTTCTCCACTGAGAACACCAGTGGGCTTATTTCCGAGAAAGTTCATGTGTGGGCCTAGGGCGTTCCCCAGGATCCTGCTGGTAGATCTCTGCCCTTTCCAGAGTGCCTTGTCTCTCATGCAGCTGCCCCATTCTGAGGCCCCCCCAGACACTGGACTGAGGAGGAAGATCCCTGAACTGGGGTTTGGGAAGTTTGGGTTCTGAGACCCAGTTCTACTAGTAGCCCACTGTTGTGACCTTGGGCCTCAGTCTCTGTGAAGTTTCTGCCTGTGAAGGTGCCTGGCCACAAAGCACAAAAGGTCAGGGGTACCTGTGCCTATAGATTATTTGATTTCATGATTTGTCTGAACCCCCAACTTGCCAGTAGGAAGAACCATTTAGGATGCTTGTTAATAGAATGTGTATTCAGATCTTTCTCCTGGAGAGTTGATTCTCTGTATTTAGGGTGTGGTTCTGGAGTCTTGTTCTAACTAGTCCGCCAGGTGACATGTAGGGTTTGCTTTTGGGGAAAGCGAGTGTCATTCATTCTGATGTACTCAGCACCTTAAGTCTGGATAGCTCAAGGGGGTCCTGGGTTTAGTCACTAAACAGAAATGTAAATGAGGGGCACTTCACTAGGCAGGTGTTAGCTGCGAGAGATGCAAGGCAGCCCGGAAAGGGGCCCCAGGAAGGCAGGGCTGGCCCTGACCCCTCACACCAGCTTCCCAGGAAATAAGCCCACTGGGGTTGTCAGTGAAATGGCCGTGGCCTTGCACCCACTGACCGACATGGGTGGCAGTAGGAAATGAGAAGGTGTGGGACAAGGGTGGGCCAGGAGGGGACAGCTGTGGAAGGTCAGGCACTGAAGTTATCTGCATCACTCTCCCCTGTGCCTGGGCCCCTCCTGAGAGAAGGAGGTGCTTCTGCGTGAGCACTTTCACCCTCCTTAAAACAAATTAAAATGAAAGATTTTTTTTTTCCTGAAAGTTTGGGCCAAAAATGTGGGTGGGCATTATACATGGAGGTGCATCACACACAAGGGTGCATCACACATGGGGGTGCATCACATGGAGGTGCATCACACACAGTACATCACACACAAGGGTGCATCACACACAAGGCTGCATCACACATAAGAATGCATCACACACAAGGGTGCATCACACAAGAATGCATCACACACAAGGGTGCATCACACTGCATCACACACAAGGGTGCATCACACACAAGGGTGCATTACACAGTGCATCACACACAAGGGTGCATCACACACAAGGGTGCATCACACACGGGTGCATCACACACAAGAATGCATCACACACAAGGGTGCATCACACACAAGGGTGCATCACACACAAGGGTGCATCACACACAGTGCATCACATAGGGGTGCGTCACACACGGTACATCACAAACAAGGGTGCATCACACAGTGTATCACAGGGGGGTGCATCACAGACGAAGTGCATTACACACAAGGGTGCATCACACACGGGGTTGCATCACACATGGGTGCGTCACACATGGGGGTGCATCACACACAGTACATCACAGGGGTGTGCATCACACACGGGGGTGCATCACACACGGTGCATCACAGACGGGGATGCATCACAGACAGCGGGGGTGCATCACAGACGGGGGTGCGTCACACATGGGGTTGTGTCACTTGGGGTGCATCACACAAGGGTGCATCACATGGGGGTGCATCACACGGGGGTGTGTCACACGGGGTGCATCACACACGGGGGTGCGTCAGTGCATCACACACGGGGGTGCTTTACACACAGTGCGTCACACACGGGGGGGGGCGTCACACACAAGGGTGCATCACGCACGGGAGTACATTATATGCTCAAAGTATGAGCGGGTGCTCAGAGGACATTCCCTGTGTCTCATAGCCTGGAAAATGGACTAAAACCTTGGTTTTAATATGTTTAATTCTTACAAATGTCAGTACAATTTTTTATTATGAATTCTTGGGGTTTTTTTTTTTTTTTTTTTTTTTTTTGAGACAGTCTCACTTTGTCCCCCTTGGTAGAGTGCCCCTGGTGTCACAACTCACAGCAACCTCAAAGTCCTGGGCTCAAGCGATTCTCTTGCCTTAGCCTCCCAAGTACCTGGGACTATAGGCATCTACTATGATGCCTGGCTAGTTTTTCTATATTTAATAGAAATAGGATTTCTCTCTTGCTTAGGCTGGTCTTGAGATCCTGAGTTCAAGCAATCTACCTGCCTTGGCTTCCCAGAGTGCTAAGATTACAGGCATGACCCACAGCACCCGACCATGAATCTATTCTTATATAAATTATTCATAAAGTGACTTAAAAATATAAAGTAATAAAAAGGGTCCATTGGACCAAGAAGGCAAAAATGTGATGATTGTATACCAAAGCTTTTTATATTTGTTTGTTCATTTCTCATATGACTACCAATACAAATTATGTATTAATTGAGTTTCACGAGGTTTTTTTTTGTTGTTGTTTAACGTATCTCATTTTTGGCCAGAGGGATCCCCTTTTTATCAGCTTCTAAATTTTTTTGACATGACCATTTTAGTTTTTGAGAGCTTCCTTGCTTTCAGGTCTGGAGTTCATCATTTTGTATGGTCATTTCATATGCTTCAGAAATAAATGTGTGTTTGTGTGCTCACATGTACATGTACATATGTGTACGTGGAGATGAAAGCAAATATGAGAGATTTTGCATAGATAAACTCATGTGTATGGCAGAAAGTGTGCAGACATGGGAGACTGTTGGCAGTTGATGAATATGGGTGAGGGTATATTACTGGTAGTTTTTACGGTGTGGGTTAACTATTTTTCTCCACTACTTAATTTTGCTTACATTATCTTTTTCTTATGTTTGTTGGTTTTTAGTTGCTTCTTTTAAAAAACAATATACTTTAGTACTGGTTTTTATCCTTTTTCTATCTTTCTTTCCCCTTGCTCATTTGTGGGATGTTACGAATTTTGGATACTCATCTTCTGTAGTATGTTTTTCAGTCTGGTTTGCCTTTTCATTTGTTCATGGGATATTTCAAAAATTAGAAAACCTAAAAATTTAAATTAGACTAGATTTCATATTTGACTTAGAATGAAGTCAACATAGTAATTTTTTTTTTCTATTTATTTTTATTGTTAAACCATAGCTATGTACATTAGTGCAATCACCTGTACCCATTCTAACATGCACCATAGATGTGGCCCCACCCATTACCTTCCCTCCACCCAAACCTCCCCCCTCCCTTCCCCTTCCTTGGCCCTTTCCCCATAGTCTTGTGGTATAGTTGGGTTTATAGCCTTCATGTGAAAGCTGTAATTTAACTTCATAGTAGGGCTGAGTACATTGGATACTTTTTCTTCCATTCCTGAGATACTTTGCTAAGAAGAATATGTTCCAGATCCATCCATGTAAACATGAAAGAGTCCATCTTTCTTTAAGGCTGCATAGTATTCCATGGTATACATGTACCACAGTTTGCTAGTCCATTCATGGGTCGATGGGCACTTGGGCTTCTTCCATG
>CAUYPK010028084.1:0-27368 GCA_963574355.1 Loris lydekkerianus
GTTATAGCTTTCATACGAAATCCATAAATCAGTTTCATAGTAGGCTGAGTACATTGGATACTTTTTCTTCCGTTCTTGAGATACTTTACTAAGAAGAATATGTTCCAGCTCCATCCATGTAAACATGAAAGAGGTAAAGTCGAGGCGGATCATTATGGCAGACAGGACGGATGTAGCCACCTCTCCCAAGCCATCAGCTGAGAGGAAAGGGAGTCTGGACCTCCCCCGTGTGTGGATTATTGGTGTGGACGGATAGCTGGAGATGCTCAGCATACTGGCAGATTGCTATGTATGAGGGGTAATTAAAAACTACAGACTCTGTTGTAGAGATTTTTCCCTGCTTGGCCATGCTGGCCAGCAGGCCCCTCCCTTAAAGAGGACAGCAGCTTGCAAAGGCTGACAAAACCCAAATGAAGAATATTTATTCCTGAACTGAGGGAGGCATCCGAAAGGAGAGCCACTCAAAACCATGGGGAGCTGGGCAACCTGTTGGACAATTGAGGGGAAGGGATCCCGCCTGGGAAACAGACATTTTGAACTACCCAAAAGGGTGGCCACCTTCCCCCAGAGGGGGAATTGAACAGGAGGGATTGAACAGACCCGGAGCATTACTGCTGGAGAATATTGGAGGGGGTTAGAGGTTCAGGCTGCCCGGCGAACTGGCAGGTCCCAATCCAAAAGGGAAACTCTTAACCATAAAACTCAGAATAAGGTCCCCAAGCGCTACAGCCACAGGAACCAGCTATAGCCGCTTCAGCCACTCCAGCCGTGGGAACCGGCTACAGCTGCTAAAGCTGCGGACTGCCAGCAACTGGACAAACCCAGCAGCACCCTCCCCCACAGCCGATTGCAGTGTCAGTTTGCAGGAGAACCTGGGAGCAGAGTGAAAAGATTTAAGAAACATGGACTCCTGCACTGAGTGGGAAGGTTGGTCGCAAGTGCTGTCTGGAGCAGAACAGCCAAGGTTACAAAATACTTAGGTGACAAACTTTTACAGAAACTCCAAAATGGCGATTGGCTGTGGAAGGTGGTTACCATGGTAACAGTATAAACTGTGAATCAGGTATGAGCCTGGGAACCACACACAGTGCCACCTGGTGTCCAGAAAGTATATTGCAGTATGAATATATTCCTATGAATGTTGATCCCTACATCATACATATAGATGTATATACATATATTTCTACATATAAGAATAATATTTTTGTAGTTGGTGCCTTTTTTTATCTTTCTTTTTTTTGTTTTGTTCTGTTTTTTCTTCACCATTTTCTTGGAGGAGCTTTTTGTTAATTTTTTATTATTAATTTTTATATAGATATATTTTTTATTTCTATTTTTTCTATTTTTAATTTCTCCTTTCTTCTCCTTTAACTTTTCTATGAACACCATTTTTTTCTGTTTTTGTTTTTTTTAATCAATTATTTTACAATTGTTAATATTTTTATTGCAGTTGTTTTTATGTTGCTACTGTCGTGGGTGTTGTCTGTATGTCTTTGTGTCTCCGTCTGTTTCTGTATCTATGGGCGCGTGTGTCTGGTAGCCTTTGTATCTGTTTATTTGCTCATTTGCTCTCAATGAGCTTGGCATTACAACCTGCAACTCCGAGCTCCCAGCACTCCGCTCCACTCTCACTCTGAGGTCTGGAGGCCTGCCCCCCAGGAGTCCAGATTCTAGGGTGATTTCTTGAGAGGTGCAGACAGGATCTGGACTGCAGCTGGACAATGCTGAATCTGCAGCACAGGAGTGAGGAGACAATGGTCAGCTAAGAGGGAATCATGCCAGAGCGGCAGTGCCCCAGGGTGCAGAGCAGCAGCCGTCTTTAGCAATAACAAGGTCCACCTCCAGATATCCCGCAGCCACTCCTCATGTTTCCCTGGGCAACCAGATGAGGCTGGGCATCCTCTCAGACGGCAACCACCATGGAACAGATCTGTGACTGAAACACAGGCCCCGTGAGTAAAGGATTTGCCTGAGACGGTACTGGCCTGGGTGGACTGCGGGGACTAGAAAATGCACTTGCAGAACAGGGTGGGGCTGATCCAGAGGACTGCTTTGCTGAGCCTAAGACACACCCAGCCCTCAGGGGATCATCAACCTATAGACAAAGGAGGCCAAGAGGCTACAGCTGACAACTAACATTGTTAAAATGTCCGTACTACCCAAAGCAATATATGATTTTAATGCAATCCCTATTAAAGCTCCACTGTCATATTTTAAAGATGTTAAAAAAGCAATACTTCATTTTATATGGAATCAGAAAAAACCTCGAATAGCCAAGATATTACTCAGAAATAAATACAAAGCTGGAGGAATCACGCTACCAGATTTCAGACTATACTATAAATCGATAGTGATTAAAACAGCATGGTATTGGCACAAAAACAGAGAAGTAGATGTCTGGAACACACTAGAGAACCAAAAGATGAATCCAGCTACTTACCGTTATTTAATCTTTGACAAGCCAATTAAAAACACTCAATGGGGAAAAGATTCCCTATTTAACAAATGGTGCTGGGTGAACTGGCTGGCAACCTGCAGAAGACTGAAACTGGACCCACATCTTTCACCATTAACTAGGATAGACTCTCACGGGATTAAAGATTTAAACTTAAGACATGAAACTATAAAAATACTAGAAGAGAATGCAGGAAAAACCCTTGAAAAAATCAGTCTGGGCGAGTATTTTATGAGGAGGACCCCCTGGGCAATTGAAGCAATGTTGATTCTTCCCAGCCATGAGCATGGTATGTTTTTCCATTTGTTAACATTTTCATCTATTTCTTTTCTTAGAGTTTCATAGTTCTCTTTATAGAGATCTTTCACGTCTTTTCTTAGATAAACTCCCAAATATTTCATCTTCTTTGGTGCTACTGTGCATGGAATAGAGTCCTTAACTGATTTTTCAACTTGACTATTGTTGATATATATAAAGGCTACCGATTTATGAATATTGATTTTGTAACCTGAGATGCTGCTGTATTCCTTGATCACTTCTAAGACTTTTGTAGTAGAATCTCTAGTGTTTTCCAGATATACAATCATATCATCTGTGAAGAGTGAAAGTTTGATCTCTTCTGACTCTATATGAATACCTTTTCTTGCCTAATTGCACTGGCTAAAACTTCCATTACAATGTTAAAGAGCAATGGAGACAATGGGCAGCCTTGTCTGGTTCCTGATTTGAGTGGAAATGATTTCAATTTAACTCCATCGATCCACAAATGGATTAATAAATTGTGGTATATGTACACCATGGAATATTATGCAGCCTTAAAGAAAGATGGAGAGTTTACGTCTTTCATGTTTACATGGATGAAGCTGAAACATATTCTTCTTAGTAAAGTATCTCAAGAATGGAAGAAAAAGTATCCAATGTACTCATCCCTACTATGAAACTAATTTATGGCTTTTACATGAAAGCTATAACCCAGTTACAACCTATAAATAAGGGGAAGGGGAAAAGGGAGGGGAGGGAGGAGGTGGGCAGAGGGAGGGGGACTGTTGGGATTACACCTGTGGTACATCTAACAAGGGCATATGTGAAACTTAGAAAATGTGGAATTTAAATGTCTTAGCAAAATAACAAAGCAAATGCTAGGAATTCTATGCTAACCAGTGTGATAAAGATGTGTCAAATGGTCTATGAAACTAGTGTATGGTGCCCCATGACCACATTAATGTACACATCTATGATTTAATAAAAAAATAATAATAATAAAAATAAAACCACCACAGTTAAAAAAAAAGCTGACTCTTGAGTCATACTTAGAACTATAAACTCTGACTAAACTTATGATTCAGGCTAGACAAATGAAAACAGAAGTGAATGGTCCAAAATATTCATAAGAAATGAAAAATATTGTTTTTATTTTTTTTAAATAGTTTTTAATTTGCTGATTTGTTTATTTTTCCAAATTTGCCAACTAAATATGACTTCCCACTCAAAGCAGAAGAACTCAGGGAACTCAGGTACATCAACATTACCAAATATTAGGACTTCGTTTACTCAGCTGACCGACTGGTAATGCTGATTAATCCAACAGGGGAGACTAGCCCAGGGTCTCTCCAGGGCAAGGGGCAATTGTTTTGCACCACCAAATCCATATTTCATTTGGGACTTGGTCCTCCTCCTCTGCCACACTCGTGTATGCCCATAAACCACTGAAGGCTCAGTGCAAATTACCTTTAGCTTCTCTCCAATAACATGTGAAGTAGAACAATTAAGTTCACGAGCTCATCCTAGAAAAAGTGCTACCTACCTCACTGCTGAATATCACTATGGTCACCTTCATAGTACTCTCCTTGGCCACCTGGTGACCATAGTGATATTCAGCAATGATGTATGTAGCACTTTTTCTTTCTTTTTTTGAGACAGAGTCTCACTTTGTGCCCTAGGTAGAGTGCTGAGGTGTTATATGTCATAGCAACCTCCAACTCTTGAGCTTAAGCGATTCTCTTGCCTCAGCCTTCCAAGTAGCTGGGATCACAGGCGCCCACCACAATGCCTGGCTATTTTTAGAGACAAGGACTCTCTCTTGTTCAGGCTATTCTTGAACCCATGAGCTCAGGCAATCCACCCACCTCAGCCTCCTAGAGTGCTAGGATTACAGGTGTGAGCCATCATGCCCAGCTGTAGCACTTTTTCTAGGATGAGTTCATGAACTTAATTGTCCAACCTTGTATGATGATAGCTCTGATGTCCATTCCAAAAAATGAGTTCCAAAATTTCTTTGAAAGGCAGACTAGGTGCTGACATCAGTGCATAGCTTCCCAAGGGGAGTCTCTCAAAATTGACCATAGTGATTTTGGGCAAGGAGGTCTGTAGCACTTTTTCTAGAATGAGTTCTGGAACTTAATTGATCTTGTGTGTGTGTGTGTGTGTGTGTGTGTGTGTGTGTGTGTGTATAAAGCTATGCGTATACCAGTTAGCTCTTCCCTACGTTACCCTCATCCAAGCAATTAATGAAATCATTTTTATTTTACACTTTTTATTTGAGGAATTTCTAAACTTACCCTAAATCTAGAGAGAACAGAATTAACCATATAATGTATAATGTATCTGTCACCCAGTTTAACCAATTATTACCATGCTTCTAATCTCTTTTCACCTACACCAGGCCCTTCCCCAGTTTTTTTAAGCTGGAACATTTTGAGGTAAATCCCAGGCATTAAAATCTCTTCTCCAATGGGTAAGGACATAACAATAACAATAATAATAATAATAATATGGGGGTGGCACCTGTGGCTCAAAGGAGTAGGAGAAGTAGGAGTAGGAGGTGGCAGGTTCAAACCTGGTCCCAGCCAAAAACTGCAATAAATAAATAAATAAATAACAATAATAAATGCCACAATAATAAATGCCACACCTACTGAAATGGTCAGTAATTCTGTACTCAAATTCTTCAGGGGTCTCCAAGCCCTCATAAGAGCAAGTAAGTGGTACAGCTGGGATCTGGACCCAGGCAGGTGGACTCCAGGGGACTCTAAAATCTGTAACTCCTGAAAAGAGAGAGTCCAACAAGTTCTGCAAGAGCTGATGAAAAAGGAAGAAAATAAACACAGAATAAGGATGCAAGGAAGCAGTAAGCAGAAAGGTAAGGACCTCAGCAAAGGGTGGCCCTCGGTCAGGAAGGGGGTTTCAAGATGCTTCCTTTTAGTGAACCAACAACCTCAAGGAAAGCAAACGTGGAGGCTATAGATGGGGACAGGCGGAAGGTCTACTAGGACAAGAGGAGAGAGGAGACCCCCAGGAGGGCAGCACAGGTGCTGCCGCCACCAGGCCTTGGCAGGTTCTGACAATCTAATTCCCATGTGGCAGAGCACAGGTTAGCTTCTCACCTGATTCAGCCTCGGCTGCTCAAAAGCTGGTACTGACTGCAGGAGCCCTTGGTTGCTGTACACATCAGCATTAGCCATAGACAAGATGAAAATATCCTGGAAATTTGGGATGTCTAAAAACAAGGACAAATAATTGCCAGCTTTTGATTTAGTACACCTTTCTTCAATATGATTTAGAGTATTCCTGCTAGCTGGTTTTATTTCAACAACAATGAAATTACTTTCAATGATGGAATGACCCCGTAAACAGAGAGAGCGGAAGAAATACTAAGAGAAGAAACTAAAGCTCGAGTTAAACGAAGCTTTGCAGCCTGGCCTGGGAATTCAAGGAGGCTCTGAACAGACAGGCTGATGTTCCACAATTGAGCACAAGGTGGCACTCCTGAGCCAAGCCCCGGCTGGTGTTAAAAATAAACAGGGTCAGTGGTGAAGTTTTACAGCTACAGCCAGCACGTGTCAGCCCTGAAAAGGTACCCCTCAGACCTCCTGCTACTGGGAGCATAACTAACTGGCCGTGCCCCTCTGGACTTCCCGAGCCTCCCTCTCGGCTGTTCCTGTAGGACTCCATGGGTGACTTTGGCTTGAGGACATCCAGGTAGCCTAGATGATCCTTTCTTAGAATGTGCTGCATGACATTTTTCCTATCCAGTCCTGCTTCCTTCCCTCTCTCCTTCTCAGTGGTTAGAACTTCATCACAGCAGAATTCAAGGAAGGGCCAGTAAGATAAAGCAAAAAAATGTTTTCAGTGAGCAGCCTGCAGGCAGTGCACCCTGTCTACCGCAAAGACCAGACTGAGACTTTGATGAGGCACTGCTTTTTTTTTTTTTTTGAGACAGTCTCACTTTGTCACCCTGGGTAGAGTGCTCTGGCGTCACAGCTCACAGCAACCTGAAACTCTTGGGCACAGCCATCCTCTTGCCTCAGTCCCCCCACATAGCTGGGACTACAGGTGCCCGCCTCAAAGCCAGGCTAATTTTAGAGATGGGGTCTCACTCTTGCTCAGGCTGGTCTCAAACACATGAGCTCAGGCAATCCACCAGCCTTAGCCTCCCAGAGTGTTGGGATTACAGGAGTAGCACTGCTCTTTAGGGAGACCTGGACCCGGAACCAGGCATGATGGCTCACTCCTCTAATCCTAGAACTCTGAGCAGCCCAGGTGGGTGGATTGCCTGAGCTCAGGAGTTCCAGACCAGCCTGAGCAAGACTTAGACCCCCGTCTCTAAAAACAGCCCAGCATTGTGGCAGGCACCCAGCTATTTGAGAGGCTGAGGCAAGAGAATCGCTTGAGCCCAGGAGTCTGAGGTTGCTGGGAGCCACCACGCTACGGCACTCTACTGAGGACAACAAAGAAAGACTCTTTTAACAAATACAATCTAAGCCGGCACGGTGGCTCACACCTGTACTCCCAGCACTCTGGGAGGCTGAGGCAGGTGGACTGCCTGAGCTCACGAGTTCAAGACCATTCTGAGCCAGAGGAAGAGCTCTCTACTAAAAATAGAAAAACTGAGGCAAGAAGATCGCTTGAGCCCGAGCTGGAGGTTGCTGTGAGCTATGATGCCACAGCACCCAACCCAGGGCAACAGCTTGAGACTCTGTCTTTTTTTTAAAAAAAAAAAAAAAGGACCTGGACCGGGTAAATTGGTTTCCCTGCGCTCTCTGCCATTGAAGCTCTGCCAGTAGAGGGCAATGGAGATACGTCGCAAGAGGAAGAGGGCTTTGGCTCCTGACCCGTGGGGCATTGGCAGCTCCCTAACAATGGCCAGCTGTGCCTGCTACTTGGCGCCTCCCTCAGGGAGCTTTACAGCAGGAGCCTCTGGTGAGACACCACCCCGTGCAGTTCCCTCCAACACTCTAGAGGGCAGATTTCTAGCAAGTTCCATTAGCAGAGCACCACAGCAATTTCCCTGCTGTCCCGTTAGCCAGAACTATGGCCTCCCTACTAGATCAGGGTGTCACCCCGGGGGACCTGCGGAGGGCTCTGCCTTAGGCTCTCCTGGCATCTGCTATTCTCCTATTCTTTAAAGTCCTCTTCACTTCCTACTAGCCACACCCCCGTGACTCCAATCCTGTAACACTTAATAATTCTTTACATGAAATTTTCCCTGTTCAGATTGCCAGTGTGGTATATGTGTTACTCCTCATAGCCATAGACACCTATTTCAGATAAGAGTTTGCCTTTCCTGCCCACAGGGACTGGGACACCAGCACCGTCTGGGGGCTTATGGAAAGCCTGATGCAACATGGCATCCAGTCAGGTGACTCCCTCCCCATGAAGGAGAAGTGAGAGTGGATCCCTGCTGATTGTATCACAGACTGCACCAGCCACAGGCACAGCTGAGGACCAGGATGGAATACCATTTCTCAGGATGCGTGCCTCCAGCAGGTTTGGGGACAATCAAGATTAGCCCAGCTTTCTATCAGTCCCAGTGATCCACTGTGGGATTTCAAGGAACGGAAAAGAGGGTGACGACAGCCAGGGGACATGGCCCTATCCCAGAGCTACAAACTATGACTGATGCCAGCACACTCTGGACTCCCTTTGTGTAGGAAGCAGCAGGAGGAGATAGGACTGCTTTTACACAGTGGGGCAAGGAGGAATACAAGTGGAACCCAAGTGACCCACTGTGTGCCTCCTGGCACTGCCTTGAGCCGCTGTAGTTGGGATTCCACATAGACAGCAACCCTGGCCTACAAAAATATCACTTGCTGTCATCTGAGAGGCTTCTTGCCCAGTCTTCTCTCTCCTCTTTTACAGGTGTCAGACTTGCAGCACAGTCTGAAGGCCACTGCTGCCGTCTCAGGCTCCCTGCCTTGCCCTCCACAGGCGTATTCCCCAATGAGTCTTGTACACATCTTACAATGTCCTGGCATCTGCCTTTCAGAGGACCTGGACTAATGTAAACCATGAACAAAAATATTAGTGTGTGTAGGAGAAATCACATTCACAAGGGTCATCTTTATCAACAAACTTTTTTTTTTGAGACAGAGTCTCAAGCTATCACCCTGGGTAGAGTACCATGGTGTGATAGATCACAGCAACCTCCAACTCGGGCACAAGCAATTCTCTTGCCTCAATTTTTCTATTTTTAGTAGTGACAGGATCTCACTTTTGCTCAGGCTGGTCTGGAATTCATGAGCTCAAGCAATCCACCCACCTCGGCCTCCCAGAGTACTGGGATTACGAGGAGGGGTGAGCCACTGCCCACAGCCTATCAACAAACTTTTTTTTTTTTTTTTTTTTTTGAGACAGAGTATCACGATGTCGCCCTCCGTAGAGTGCTTTAGCTCACAGCTCACAGCAACCTCTAACTCTTGAGTTTAAGCGATTCTTTTGCCTCAGCCTTCCAAGTAGCTGGGACTACAGGCACCTGCCACAATGCCTGGCTGGTTTTTGTTGCAGTTGTCATTGTTGTTTAGCAGGCCCGGGTTGGGTTCAAACCCACCTGCCTCAGTGTGTGTGTGTGTCCTGCGCCCTAACCACTGAGCTACAGGCACCAAGCCTCAACAAACTTTTTTTTTTGGCAATTTTTGGCCGGGGCTGGGTTTGAACTCACCACCTCTGGTATATGGGGCTGGCGCCCTACTCCTTTGAGCCACAAGTGCTGCCCTCTCAACAAACTTTTTTTAACATGAATAGTTATAGAATTATTTTTCCTCCAGGTGTCTTTTTCTTCTGTTATTCACCTGGTGCACCATAACCTTATCCTCTGTGACCCTCAGCACACTTGGGAATTTTAAATTTATGGGTGAGGTTTGATTCCCGGTTGGCTCACGTGTGTGCTCTCTCACTCAATGAGCCAAGACCCATGTCTGTGTGTATGTGCACGCGCATATGTGTGTGTACAAGTACACAGACAGAGGGTGTCCATAAAGTTCATGTGTAATTTAAAATACTTGGCTATGTTAAATTGCACAAAACCTTTACGGACACCCTGTATATTTCTGTCATCAGTGCATTTCTGACTCCAGCATAATGATAAGGAGGAGCTCAAAATAATTAGTTGCATGAATGAGTACGCCTATTCAGCAATAGTCACTCTACAGCGAAGTTTACAAGGGTGGTAGCACAAGAATATGAGTGACAGGACACTGTTATGATGTATACAAAAGTCCTAGAGCCTAGACCTCTGATTCTAGAATACTGACAATGATCATTCCCCACTGATAGTTAAGAACTTCTAATAAGGAATTGTAGCTAAGTTTAGTACTATTCAGGGCAGGCTCCATGAAAGCAGAAATAAACAAATGTCAACACTGTAGAGACCCAAGATGAGAGTCATTGAGCGGCTTCTAAGTGATTAGAAAGAGGGTCAACTAATTACGTAAAAAAGCAAACATATACAATTTGTTAATGGCATCTCACAAATAACCGTCTGACACATGAGAATACTGAACCCGAACATAGTTGCATAAAATTTAACTTTAATTTTGTTTTTGCATATAGAAATAGATACATGGAGAAAAGGAAATATTTTTGGATAAGAAATCAAGATACACATAAAGCCCACAAAGTAAATATAAATATTTTTCTTTGAATTGAGAGGCTACACAAATTTGATGTGATTAACAAAACAAACTACACAACCATTACCACAAGGTTTTATTGATCCAAAAGTATTTGCACTAAAGAAAAGTCTCTGTATAATTGGTAGTTATAAAAATCACAGTTATGCCACAAATTATATTTATTTTTCTACCTTTACAATTAAGTATTAAAAACTTCTGGGAGTTCATGAGTCCTTTAATTACTATTGATTTCAAATTATTTCATTTTTCAAATACATTTCTTAGAAACAGAAAATAAAGTCATTTAAACATGTTAATTTCTGTTACTTAAAAAAAATTTTTTTTTTTGAAACAGAGTCTCACTTGCTCACCCTTGGTAGACTGCCAAGGCCTTTTTAGAGGCCTCAACCTCAAACTCCAGGGTTCAAGTGATTCTCTCATCTCAGACTCTCTAGGTAGCTGGGACTACAGGTGCTTGCTACAGTGCCTGGCTATTTTCTAGAGATGAGGTCTTGCTCTTGCTCAGGTTGGTCTTAAACTAGTGAGCTCAGGCAATCCACCTGTCTCAGACTCCCAAGTGCTGGGATTACAGGGCTGAGCCACCACATCCAGCTTACTTAAAAATGTTTTAATCACAGTTATAAAGGTAATGGTTGAGATATAAAAATGCATTTATTTCTGGAATAATTTTTGCACATATATCATTAACAACATTTAAAAAGCAGTAATTTTTTTTTTTTTTTTTTTTTTTTGCCATATGAATCCTAAACTCTTAACAAGCACAGAAGTACATTCTCAAGATGTTAAGGCACTCAGGGATAAAGAACAACTCGTGGTTTCTTCAGCTTAGAGTTTAGCTTTGAGCTTCGAAGATTCCTTTATCTTTCTGACAACAGAAAGGTCTCCTGTGCCCTCAGGCCAGTTGTTATGATCTGTTAAATAAGTGGAGAGCCTCCAGTCACTTCCACTTCTGTTGACCCCATTTGTCCTCTTAGTTTCCGCCAGACCCACTGTGATTTTCCCTGGTTCATCCATTTTCTCATCACACACACAAAAGAAATCCTTCAAACAATTGTTTTCGAGAAGATCTGGACTTGAATCCCACATCTGCCATTCACCAGCTTCCCCCAATTTGGGGTGGTATTCTTCCTGAGCCTCAGTTTCCTCCTCTATTAAAGGATATCATAACATCTACATTTTAAAACTGTGAGAGTTAAATGTGACCCTGTTTTAAAACTGTGAGAGTTAAATGTGACCCTTGGCATACTATAGATATTCAATAATGTCTCCAAAATAATAATAATTTTTTTTTTTTTGAGACAGAGTCACCCCGGGTAGGGTGCCATGACGTCACAGCTCACAGCTCACAGCAACCTCAAACTCTTAGGCTCAAGTAATCCTCTTGCCTCAGCTTCCTGAGTAGCTGGGACTATAGGCCCTGGCCACAACGCCCAGCTATTTTTTTAGAGACAGGGCCTCGCTCTGTCTGGCGAGTCCCGCTCAGGCCAGTCTCAAACTCGTGAGCTCAAGCAATCCACCAGCTTTGGCCTCCCAGAATGCTAGAATTACAGGTGTTAGCCACTGTGCCTGGTCTCCTTAATAATAATTTTAAAATAAAGTGCTTACTTTGTACCAGGCACTGAACGTTGCCTCCTCAGCATCTGGCCCTCCATCACCTCCTTTCAACAGCCTCTTGTTGTCATTTGAGAATCCTCAAGGTTCTAGGGGAACTCTGGCCGCAAGGCAGGGACATGCAATCTAAGCTAAGACAGTGAACTTCATCCATCTGGTTGTGGTTATTAGCTGAGGACTGATATTTGAGTCTAAAACACAGTGGATCTCAGAATTTTGTTAGAATTTCTGGAACAAAGGTCATTCGTCTCTTTCTCTCCCTCTGTCCAGCTGGATATGAATAAAGAAATACCATATTTTGCTGTGTACAAGGTGCTCCCATGTATAATATGCATCCACATTTTGACCCACATTTAGGAAAAAAAACTTTCTTTTTTTTTTTTTTTTTTTAAGACAGAGCAGAGTCTCTATTTGTTGCACTTGGTAGAGTGCCGTGGCATCACAGCTTAAAGTAACCTCATACTCTTGGGCTCAAGCCATCCTCTTGCCTTAGCCTCCCAAGTAGCTGGGATTGTAGGCATCAGCCACAAAGCCAGCTATTTTTTAGAGATGGGTCTAGCTTTTGCTTAGGCTGGTCTCAAACTCCGGAGCTCAGGCAATCCACTTGCCTCAGCCTCCTAGGGTGCTAGGATTACAGGAGTGAGCCACACCTACGGGTCCTTAATTTTTTAAATCAAATTTTTAATTGTTTATTTTTACATACTTGACTTTTGTATTATAAAGTAATTTTTCTTTTTGAGACAGAGCTTCAAGCTGTCACCCTGGGTAGAGTGCCATGGCATCACAGCTCAAAGCAACCTCCTCCTCCTGGGCTCATGCGATTCTCCTGCCTAAGCCTCCCAAGTAGCTGGGACTATCGGCACCTGCTACAACACTTGGCTATTTTTTGTTTGCAACCGTCATTGTTGTTTGGCGGGCCTGGGCTGGATTCAAACCTGCTAGCTCAGGTGTATGTGACTGGCACCTTAGCCCCTTGAGCCACAGGTGCCGAGCCTATAAAATAATTTTGTAGAAATACCAGCTAGACTATTAGCTCCCGCCTAAAGTGTACAAAGTGAAATATGCTGCTCTTCCTTGGCCGAAAACATTTCCATTACAGGTTCAGGGTAAATTCAAAAAGACTGATTTCATATTCCAGGGTATTATTTTGCATACAGATATAATTATTGCTTTGTAGAGTTATAATTTTAATGCATAAGTATAAATTAAAAATTAAAAACACATAGATATAGAATTAGTACTACCTATGTGTAATGTGCATCCTTACATTTCCCTCAAAAATTGTGGCCAAAAAAAAAAGTAATCATTACACACGACAAAATGCCACGTGGCTTGACAACAGCAGGTAACCACCCGGCAACCAGGAAAGCCAGCCTTAAGGTAAAGCCAGAGGCAAGAGGGGAAAAGCTGTCCCTGTTGGGATCACTGAGCTGCCCAGAATACCTACTTTTTAGTTATGTGAGCGAGTGCGTTCCTTCTATGCATGACTGGGCCAATCTGAATTGTGACTAAAAGCATACTATTTGACATAGGGCATTAAATGTGTATTATCTAATTCAATCCTCCCAACACTCCTATGATATAAATATTATGTGTCCCCACATTATAGAAAAGAGAAGCTTATAGAAATTAATTTTCCCAAGATCACACAGAGAACAAGGACAGAGCCAGGTGTCCAGCCAGGCATTCTTGTTTTGGACCTGGCAATCTCAAAATACTATACTGGAAGGCTGAAGACTCCCACCCATTATTTGTGTGTGGGGGGGTGTATATTCTCTAAAGATATCTATCTGCTTTCCTCAAAACTTAAAAAAAAATTTTGTACTGATAAAAAAAAGCCAGGGGTTAGAATTATAAAAGAAAATCACTTCATTGGAGGCCAGGTGAAACAGAAGTTTGGAATTTCTTTCCCTCTCTAAAAAAAAGATAACATAAACCAACATAACAAATACTAACTCAACTCTAGTATCTTTTTTCTTTCTTTCTTTCTTTCCTTCTTTCTTGTTTTTTTTTTTTTTTTTTTGAGACAGCGTCTCACTCAGTTGCCCTGAGGTTGAGTGCCATGGTCATAGCTCACAGCAACCTCAAACTCTTACACTCAAGAAATTCTCTTGCCTCAGCCTCTCGAGTAGCTGGACTATGGGTGACAGCCACAACACCCAGCTATTTTTAGACACAGGGTCTTGCACTTGCTCAGGATGGACTTGAACTCCTAAACTCAAGCAATGCACCAGCCTCTACCTCCTAGAGTGCCAGGACTACAGGCATAAACTACCAAGCCCGGACTTTACTATTAATAGTGAGAGAAGTGGGAAGGTTCTCTTCCCCTCACTACTCTGAATACTTTCAGGAAACAATGTTGCATAACCATAGAGGTATTTCTCCAACTGAGATCCTTAAAACTATAACGTCTTATGCACTTCACCATATCAATGTTATCAGCAAAGAAATACAGATGGGGAAGGGAAAATAATAGCAAATTAAAGTTCTACTATAATATTATGAAATATATATTTGGTCTTTGACCCTGTTTGGATTTTAGGAGTTATATGCCACCAAAGTAATGTATTTTTGTATGCTAATGATTGACTACTGGCTGACAGCCCCTAGGTAGCTTCACTGTGGGGACAGCTGGTCACCAGAAAGACCAGGTTATGATTAGAGGGTTGGGACTTTATCCCCCTCTACCTCCAGGGAGGGGAGAGGGGATGAAGGTTAAGTTGATCAGCAATGGCCACTGGTTAATCAATCATGCCTACATAATGATGTCTCCATAAAAATCCAAGAGGATTGGGTTCTGAGAGCTTGCAGGTAACTCAAAACATGGGTCTACTGGAGGGTGGTAAGCCCAGGCAGGGCATGGAAGTTCTGAGCCCCTTCTCACATGCCCTGCTCCAAGCAGCTTCATCTCTATCCTTTGTATATCCTTTATAATAAGCTGGTAAACCTAAGTATTTCCCTGAATTCTATGATCTGCTCTGGCAAATTAATGAAACCCAAAGAAGGTGTTATGGGAACCCCAGCTTGAAGCTAGTTGGTCAGAAGTTCTAGAGGCCCAGACTTGTGAGTGGGATCCCTCACCCATGGGATCTGGTGCTATCTCTAGGTGGACAGCATGGAAGCTGAATTAGAGGACACCCCTTAGTGTCTGCTGGAGAACTGCCTGTTGGTTTGGCGTGTGGGCAGAAATCCTCACATACTTGGTCATAGAAGTTTTCTGTGCTGATGGTTGTTGTGGTAGGAGAATAAAGAATAAACAACTTGAGTTTCTGCCCCTTCTCAGGTATATCAATCATTTATTAACACAAAAAATATCTTATCTCAGTGGCTAGAGCGCCAGCCACATATACCAGGGCTGGCAGGTTCAAACCTGGCCCAGGCCTGCTAAACAACAATGACAACTACAAAAAAAAAAGGTGAGTGTGTGGCCGGCACTGTAGTCCCAGCTACTTGGGAGGCTGAGGCAAGAGAATAGCGTAAGCCCAAGAGTTTGAGGTTGCTGTGAGCTGTGATGCCATAGCACTCTACTGAAGGGGACATAGTGAGACTCTGTCTCAAAAAAAAAAAAAAGATATAAAGCCATTAAGTTGAATCGTGGTCCCTAACATGAAATTCAAATACACCTGGGTTACATCAGCCATATGCTAATTTGCTAATAGACACTTAATCAAGAGGATGTCAAATACATTTTTATTTTATATCCTTTTCTACATTCTTAGAATTATTTGGAGTTTTTAGATTGGACATACCTTTTAACTTCTGTTAAGGATTTGTTTTGTCATTTATAAATTAGGATATTGGACTATCTGAATTTTTAGGACCTTTCTAACCTCAAAGTTACATGGTGTAGTCATGAGACAAACACATGCACACATAGACATTTGTCCGTAATTTCAGTATTTGTTGAAACTTACAAAAACTACTGTCTTTGTACATCAAACATAATAAATACAGCAATTTCCTGTGGTTTTTTTCCATATATAAATCTCAAAGAAACTGCAAAATAGCACCACCTAGCAGGTCTGATTCTTCTGCTCAGGTATATAAGCCACTTTTTGGACAAAAAGGAGCTACACCTTAAAAAACATAGCACCCTCTTGCCTCATTTCTATGTCTTTCTTTACATATACACTCATACTGAGAATATTTTTCAGGGTTCAAATTCTAACAACCTATGCACATGTTGAAACTTTTAGTTATGCAAAGCTAAGTTGTTGTTTTTTTGTTTTTGTTTTTTGTTTGTTTGTTTGTTTTTTGAGACAGAGACTCAAGCTATTGCCCTGACTAGAGTGCTGTGGGGTCACAGCTCACAGCAACCTCAAACTCTTGGGGTTAAGCAAATTCTCTTGCCTCAGCCTCCCAAGTAGCTGCGACTACAGATTTAAACTTACCACTGAGCTACGGGTGCCCAGCCAATAAAGATATTTAAATATTTTCTGCGATGAGGAACATTTCCTTTAAAAATCACATCACAAATATAAATATCTTACCACTTTTGATGTTCTACATGAGAAACTATGTAAGACATTTTGAACACCTGAACATGAAAAGGCATAAAGCCAGTGAGTACTCATTCCTCTGTGGATTACCTGGTATCTCATAGTCATGGCGGTAGAGAGACTGGCCCCCATCCACATCCACCACCTGTCCGGTGATAAAGGAAGCTGCAGGGGACAGGAGGAAGCATACCAAGGAGGATACCTGGAAACAGAAATAATTGTGCACACATATAAAAGCAAATACTTTTTTTTTTCTTTTGCTAATCAGCTTTTGTTGCTGTGTATTTAATGTGCGGTGCAAGACAGCTCTTACTATTCCAGTGTGCTGCAGAAAAGAAAAAAGGTTGGACACCCCAATGGTACTAGGAACTGAGGACAGCCCAGAAATTTGCAGGACCTGTGCCAAATCAAAATTCGACAATGTATAGGCCTTCAAAACCTAAAGCTACTTGATGAACTACCAATTGCCAAGGTCACGAAAGACTACTTAAAACACAAATTTGATGATATCTGATAATACCAGAACTGTGAGCAAGATTATGAGTTATATTTCAGATACTTAAAAGGCTTTTTGCCTTGCACAAAGTATATCCACACACACATACACACCACACACCCTAACATACTTAAGGTCTTAATTTGGTTTCTTGATCCAAGTTTTCTATACAACATTGCATTTAGAAAAATTGTTTTTCCAAAATGACAGAAGCATATTTGGAGTGGAGAATTCACCCTTTTTAAATTTATGGTTTCCTTGGTGAACATGGTATTGTAAACCAGCAGAACACTTGTTAAAATTTGGAGGTATAGTTTCACCCGGGGCAAGGTAGGAGGATTGGGCCTGTGTAATTCTAGAAAATGCCTTAAGAATTGTTTAAAGTAATGCTGTCACCGCATTCGTTTTTAATGAGTACAAATTGGCTGTTTCATACTGTTCTTTTCCCCAATTAATGTCACTTTCAGATGACATAAATCCAATACCTTTGCTTAAAAAACAAACAAACAAAGCAAATACTCCTCACTGCCACCTTCTGCCCCTTCCCAGCTCAACCCGTCTGAAAGCACATGCTTGTAACACGAATCCTACCGCGTGTGTGCACCGTAATCCAACAGTTTGCAGACAGCTTCCTCTGTCTACCTGAGCATGAGGGTAGTGACTCAGGGAAAGGTGGCAAGATAGGAAGGAGACTTACGTTGCGTTAGACAAGCTACACACCGTGTAAAGAAGCCAAACACGAGGGCGGCACCTGTGGCTCAGTGAGCAGGGCGCCGGCCCCATATACCGATGGTGGTGGGTTCAAACCCAGCCCCAGCCAAACTGCAACAAAAAAAAATCGCCTGTAGTCCCAGCTACTGGGGAGGCTGAGGCAAGAGAATCGCCTAAACCCAGGAGTTGGAGGTTGCTGTGAGCTGTAAAGTCATGGCACTCTACCAAGGGTGATAAAGTGAGACTGTCTCTAAAAAAAAAAGAAAGCCAAAAGCAAGCTCAGAGCTTCATCTCTGCTCATTCCCGTTTCAAACAGTTCAGTTCCATTCCCACCTTTCATTGTCCACCACAACCCCACTGCTGTCACTACCACATGACCTTTATATTCTGGCCCCTGCAAGGGTCAATGTGCCTGTAGAGCAATAAACTGGCATTCTGGTTTGTTCAGTCCCTAATCCTGTCAGGCCAAACACCCAGCAACACACGACAGGAGGTCTCTACAAGAGAAACGACTGCATCCCCCCCAAAATTCAGATAGTGAACTGGTGAATTGAGTAACATCTATTCCCAAAACCAGGCAGAAAGAAATTATTTCACTGCCTGCAAAGGAGCTCTTATCTAAGGCTTTTGGCAGAAGCAGAATTTCCCAAAGGGTGATGCTAACTAAATACCTGTATTAGAATCCCTACGGAAACTGACTGAAACTCCAGATGTCTAGGTCCTTCTAAAAGCATAGAAATTGTAAGACTTGGGGTGGGGTCCTAGGATCTGAAATTTTAAAAGGCCCCCAAGTGGGGCCAGGACTAGGGTGAGGCAAATGAAGTACCTAGGGGATAAGGAGGTGCTCTCAGGATTGCAAAGTCATCCCTGAGAGAGTGTGCCCTTAAATTTTGTGCCCAAACCTTGCTAATCTCATCCCAATCCTGGCTCTCTACAAAGCATTACAAATTTGTGTTTCCAGTGCTAAGGCTCTTTGAGACTCTGAGAGCCTGGAGGGCAGCCACAAGTGGGGCCACTGGCCATATGAGCCTAAAAAAAACACTTTCAATGTGGCTGGTCCAAAGGGAGATGTGCTGCAAGTGTAAACACACACCAGACTTGGAAGACCTAGTAAGGAAAAGAGAATGTAAAATATCTCATTCATAATTCCTTAAGTTGATCACATGTTTAAACGCTGATGTTCTGGATATATTGGGTTAAGTCACATGCATTATTTAAGTTTATTTCACCTCTTTTTACTTAATGTGGCTCCTAAAAAGTTTAAAACTACAAAAGTGGCAATTATAGCTGTCTACTGGACAGACCTGGTATGGAAGTAATAATTTAAAAGCCCCCACACTGCTGGGAAGGGCAGATTGGACTGAGCCATGGTAATAAGTAGCAATCAGAGCTGGTTTTAACCTTGTTTAATCTATCAGTGACAACTTACCCCATGCACACATTTTGCTGAAGTCAGCAAAAAGAGACTCCCGTTAGCTCTTTTCTGAAACTCCAGCCAAACCACCACCATTTTACCCAAGTAACTATGACCTTCGCGAGTCTGCAAATCCCAGTAAACCATATTCCCTCCCAGTATTATTTAATGAGAGCCTAATCGATGGGTGAAACATTATATTAGGAGGTGGGTGGTACAAAATCTCATTTGGACGGAGGGCTACATAAGATAACTTCATTCTGAAACATGTATTAAGTGCTTATTATATGATAAACACTGTCAAAGGATGGGGCTACCACTCAATATTTGAAACAAAATTCAGCACAAAGCTAACTTTATTACATATTTAACTAAGGAAGAGGTGTGCTGGTCAGGCACAGTCTCTCTAAGAAGTGCTGACTACTTATCTTTATATTTTCTGGAAGGGAGTATGGTATTTGGAAAGTTTTTTCAAAAACAAAGTGAGACTCCCACTTCAAAAGAAAACAACTGAGGATTATCTGTTGTTAATAATATTTGAGCTTTCAAGGGAAAATAAGAATTTTGGAAAACTTGCGCCTGTCACCATGAAACTTAAAACTTTTCTGAAGGTTTCTCAGTGGAGTTATTAACAAATGTGATTTTTTGATATTGTATAATGAATTGTATGTCAATGTTCAGAAGGTCTACTTAACTCAGTGAAGTAATACTTTCTAAAAGACTAATGCCTGATGTTACAAAATCATATATGGATAGAAAGATCCAGTTAAACTAACAGAAAGATTTTTTTTTAAACACAGTCTCACTTTGTCACCCTTGGTACAGTGCTGCCGTGGCATCAGAGCTCACAGCAACCTCAAACTCCTTGGCTTAAGCAATTCTCTTGCCTCAGCCTCCAGAGTAGCTGAGACTAAGGGCGCCCACCACAACCCCAGCTATTTTTTAGAGACGGGGTCTTGCTCTGGCTCAGGGTGGTCTCAAACCTGTGAGCTCAGGCAATCCACCCTCCTCGGCCTCCCAAGTGCTAGGATTATAGGCATGAGCTACCGCGCCTGGCCTTATGAGATAGATTTTAATGTAACAGAGTACAAAAGTTCATTGATGTGGGATTCCACATTGCAACTAATCTTTAAGAAAATCAAAGAATATTCCTGATTATCTAAAAAGTCTATTAAAATGCTCCTTCCTTTTACAACTATATTTTTGCATAAAGCCAGATTTATATCAAATGCTTTAGTCAAAACATTAAAAATGTTATTTATGTTAACATATCATGCTTTTACTAATACTATTTTTAATGAATTAACATATTTTTAAAAATGCATTAATTTGATTTATTAATATTAAGTGACTTGATTGATACCACTAATTAATAATGATAAATATAATAACGATGATACAAATAAGTGTAAATTTGCACTAACATTAGATGCCAGAAGGAAAAAAAATTAAGTAGTATTATGACAGTGTAAAATAGGGATACTTAATCTGGCAGAGGTCAGGAAAGACTTCTTAGAGCTCAGAAGGGAACTATGAAGAATTAAATGGATGGAAAGTATGAAAGGTTTGAAGTGGGTACTGAGTGGCTAGTAAATGAAGTCCTGGCATTACAGAACGTTTGCTCGAAAGTGTTGGGATCCTATTAATATTTTATTTTTCTATTTCTAATTATTATGGGTACATAATAGTTATATATCTTCACAGGGTACATGTGATGTTTCGATACAGGCATAATGTGAATTAATTAAATCAAAGAAACTGAGGTATCTATCACCTCAGGAATTTATCATTTATTTGTGTTAGGAACATTCCAATTCCACTCTTTTAAAATTCAGAACCAAAGCCCTAGATTGAGGGGTAAAAAAATAAAAAGTTACTTTTTAAGACCGATGTTGCTAGCATTTTGGAAAGCTATTGATTTTTATGGACTTCAATCTTACTGAAATCTCCTTAACTGAAATTGCAAATGAAACTCTCTTAATTGTCTGACTTACTTAGGGTTCATAACATTTGTACTAACAAATGTTACGTAATAAGATAATGTAGGCGAAAAGTACAATGAAACAACAAAAACACGCTATTCTTAATTCACACTACATTTGCTCCTGATTAAAGATGCTTTCAGTAGTTAAAGCACAACCAGGATATTTCTGAAAGCCAGAAAGAAAAGCAGAAATGGTTTAGTGGGAGTGAGAAAAATAATCTTGATCAAATAGCCAGACCATATAAAAAGGACACCAAATGCTACAAATTTCCAAAATATAAAGCCTATTAATTCCAATCAATGCTACAAACATACATTACCTCCTCAGGAATACCAAGTCGCTTAGCTGGGATATACTTAATAATCCCTTCAAATAAGTCTTGTCCTGAAGGACCATAGTTGTCCACAGCAGTCTGGGAATAAATTGTTCCCTATGTTTAAAAACAAAACAGAAACAAAATAAAGTATCTAAAATTCAATTTTAATTATAAAGATATCAAGGCATTCTATTGACCAATATCAAACACTAGTAGCTTAGTTTTTCTCAATATTGTCAAAGGAGTACAGTTAACCACTATCCACAAATGAATTATCAGAATGCTCATTTTGTGACCTCCTCTTCCTTAATAACCAGTCAAGCCCTAAATATTTTTATGGAAGTCTTGCTTTAGGAGCTTAATAATGTAAGCAAATGAGAGAGACACTTAAATGGGCACATTGGGACAGGGGACTCTATTTTACGCCATTTAGACTTCTCTGCTTTACAAGGGAAGAATGAGCTAGGCTGCGCGACACTTAGACAATGTAGTGTTCTCTTGACTCTTCATCTATATTGAAATCACAAACAAAATATTTAAATCCAATATAAATAAGCCAAAATTTCAATTGTTTAAGAATTCTTTTATTTATCTTTCACTAGATATTAAGAGCTTATTAGGTCAGGAACACTATTAAGAACTTAAGAACATTATTACGCCACAGGATAAAGCTGTTTATTATGGAATCATAACTACAACACAAGTTATAGGGAAGACGAGAAAGTAAAATAAGAATATCTGACAGTATTGATTATTCCAAAAATTCACATCTTAAAGCAGTGGTTTTCAACCTTCCCTGTACATTAGAATTTTCTAGGCTATTTTTAACATATAAATGCCTAAAAAATATGACTTGGGATAAACTTCACATATTACTATTGTTTAAACATTTCAAGGATAATCCTAATACACAGTCAGGATTGAGAACTACTGGTTTAATTCAACCTTCTTGACAATCTGTAAATCAAAGCATACTTCCTGTAATGCAAATTAGACTTACTTTTTTTTTAATTGAGACAGAGTGTCACTCAGTGATCCAGGCAATAAGTGCCACTGTGGCGTCACAGCTCACAGCAACCTCAAACTCTTGGGCTCAAGCGATTCTCTTGCCTCAGCCTCCCAAGTAGCTGGGACTACAGGCGCCCGCCACAACACCTGGGGTCTCGCTCCTGTTCAGGCTAGTCTGGAACTCCTGAGCTCCGGCAATCCACCAGCCTTGGCCTCCCAGAGTGCTGGCATGAGCCACCATGCTGGGTCTTCAAATTAGACTTTCTCGTTTTATCTATGTTTTAAAGTCAAAGTTTTGTAGTATGTTTGCATATTAACAAAAATATCTATCAACATCACAAACGGAATCTGAAAAGTAAGATTTGTCAACAATTCCACATAGAACGTTTACCTACAGGGCCAACACAGTTGATCCTCACTCCACTGGAGGCCCATTCCAATGCTAAGGATTTGGCGAGGTTGTAAACACCTTCCCTTGCAGCTCCAGAATGCCTTTGAAAGACAGAAAATAAATAACATTATCATCAGCTTTTCTTGAACATTTCTCTCTCTGTGTTTTCAAAACGTCATAATTTTAAGGGAGTACAAGTGTTTTTGGTTACATGGAACACCTTTGCAATGCTTGAGTCCTGGCTATGGGTATGCCATCTCCCAGGAGTGTTCACTGTACCCAGTAGGTAGATGTTTGCCCCACCCTTTCTCCCCCGCTCCTAGTTGATTTCCACTGAGTTTTACTTCCGTCTGTGCACAGAAGTAAATTGGTTAGTTCCAATAATGAGTACATGTGGTGTTACATTTCTCCTCTTAACCAACTTTATTTATTTATTCGTTTATTTATTTTGAAACAGAGTCTCACTATGTTGCCCTCAGTAGAGTACCATGACATCACAGCTCACAGCAACCTCCAACTCTTGGGCTTACGTGATTCTCTTGCCTCAGCCTCTCAAGTAGCTGGGACTATAAGCACTCGCCACAACACCCGGCTATTTTTTGGTTGTAGTTGTCGTTGTTTGGCGGGCCCGGGCTGGATTTGAACCTGCCAGCTCCAGTGTATGTGGCTGGTGCCTTAGCAGCTGAGCCACAGGCATGGAGCCTCCTCTTAACCAACAGCACCTGTGACTCAAGTGGTTAATGAGGATCCTCTATGGCACTTGCTGCCACTGGTATCCTTTTTTTCTGGGCCGATTTGACACACTCTCTCATTGAAGATTTAGGAACAGCTAGTGTTGGCCTGTATCTCCTGCTAGTATTCTTTCTGCCACATGCAAAGAATGCAGGTAGATGTGAAGAAAACAAAAACAAAGGTGGAAGCAGCTTCCTGCCAACAACCAAACTAACATGCCCCCACGCAGCGTTCTGCTGGTACCAGAATTGCCATGGGGGACTTGCACAAATTGCTTGGCCCTGAGTTTCTGATGCAAGAGATCTGCAGTGTGGCTGGGCAATTTGCAGTTCTAACAAGTTCTCATAAAATACTGATGCTGCTGGTCCAGAAATCACACTTGAAGAACCACTGCCCAGATTTTTACTAAAGCTAAGTCTACATTTTATTTCTATCCCATACAACTGAGGGAATTCTGAATAATACAGGAATTGAGTAGGTACACAGAGGAAACAAACTCTCTGCTTACAGAGTGACTAATTTGAAGTACAAAGCCTTAGAAGCTTTTGGGGAAAAAATTCTGGGTTATCTTTTAGGAATATCAATTTAGCAATTCTGTCTAAAATCAAATAGGCACGTTCGTGGTATTTGAATCTAAACATAGATCAGTTTCATTTCAACACCTTAACAGAAAAACAGTGCCCAGACAGTGATGGCAAGTTTACTAACATCTAGATTAAATTTGCCCAATACAACACAGGACATTCAATTAAATCCAAACATCAGATAGACAACAAATAAATATTTTTGTCACAAGTATGCCCCCATGCAATATTTGGAGTATATTTAATATGGAAAAACTATTTAATAGGGTATTCTATTTTTCTTTTCTTTTCTTGGTAAATCTGGCCATTCCTAATCTGAATGGAACTTTTTGTATGTGTGAGGCAGTCTCACTATGTTGTCCCAGGACTGTAACCACTCCTCTACTGGTTATATACATGCTATTCTGACTTTTGCTTACAAATGATGCAGCATGTACATCTTTGTCATACTCTCTATAAAAAATTGTCTTGTTTGTTCCTGAAAGTTCCTTGGCTCAAAGGATCTTCTTGCTTCAGCCTCTTGAGCACCTAGGAATATAGGTGCCCACCACAATGCCTGGCTACTTTTTTCTGTCTGTCTTTCTTTCTTTCTTTCTTTCTTTTTTTTTTTTTTTTTGGTTGTTGTTGTTGTAGTGATGGGTTCTCACTCTTCTTCAGGCTGGTCTCAAACTCCTGAGCTCCAGGGATCCTCCTGCCTTGGCCTCCCAGAATGCTAGGATTGCAGGCGTGAGCCACCATGCCTAGACTGAATGAGAATGTTTTAGAAGTACATTTTTAAAGTTCAAATAAAGGGAAGTGTGAGTTAAGGTCACAATTCATTAAAAGTATTAACAATCTTTTTTTTTTGAGACAGAGTCTCACTTTGTTGCCCTAGGTAGAGTGTTGTGGCATCATCATAGCTCACAGCAACCTCAAACTTTTGAGCTCAAGTGATTCTCTTGCCTCAGCCTCCCAACTAGCTGGGACTACAGGTGCCCAGCACAGCGAGCTATTTTTAGAGACAGGGTGTCACTCTGGGTCAGGCTGGTCTCAAACTTGTGAGCTCAGGCAATCCATCGGCCTCGGCCTTTCAGAGTGCTGAGATCACAGACATGAGCCACCACTCCCAGCCTAATGATGTTGATCTAAGAAATATTCCCTACCCTTCTTCCTCCTTCAGAGAACATCCCAAAGACATACAAAGAAACAATATTAAAAATGCTTACGCAGCTGTTGGAAATCCGTTTTTAGTAATCACAATGATATTAACAATAGATCCTCCATGCTCTTTCATCCAGGAGTTGTAAACTGCAAAATACAGACAATCACATTAATTATTCAATAGTGTCCCTCCCCTCCTCTGATACCTTGTAGCATGCTGCCTATTTGATATATTTTACATTTTTATTTACATTTTGTTATAAAAAAGCTGATTGACATCATAAAGTTCACAGACTTTAAGTGTACAATTTAATGGTATTTCTAACATATGAAGCAGTGCCTGCCACCATTCTACTTTTAGAATGATTCCATCACCCACATAAGTTCCTTTGTACCCATTTGTAGTTCAACCTATCCCCAAGCAAACACTCATCTTTCTCTTTCTCTAGATTTGCCTTTGCCTTTTCTGAACACTTCATATAAATTGAATCACAATATATGTGGACTTTTTTCTTTTCTTTTTATTTAGAGACAGAGTCTCACTATGTTGCCCTCAGTAGAGTGCTATGGCGTCACAGCTCACAGCAACCTCAAACTCTTGGGTTTAAGCAATTCTCTTGCCTCAGCCTCCCAGGTAGCTGGGACTACAGGCGCCTGCCACACACCTGGCTCTTTTTTTGTTACAGTTGTCATTGTTGTTTAGCAGGCCCAGGCTGGGTTCGACCCCGCCAGCCTCGAGTTATGTGGCCAGTGCCCTAACCACTGAGCCATGGCGCCGAGCCTATATGTGGACTTTTGTGTTTGGCTTCTTCCACGTCACTTTGTGACGCTCATCCATGTCATAATGTATTAAAAGTTCCTTTCTATTGCTGAGTGGTATTTCACCATATGGACATGTCATATTTCATTTATCCATTCATCAGCTGATAAACATTTGGATTGTTTCTACTTTTGGGTGATTACCAATATAAATCTTGTGTGGACATGTTTTTATTTCTCTTGGGTAGACACCAAGAAATGAAATTACTGGATCATATAATTCCATGTTTACCTTTGTGAGAAACTGCCAAGCTGTTTTCCCAAGTAGCCTCACCATTTACAATGCTGTTAGAAACGCATGAGGGTTCTAGTTTCTCCATATTACTACTAGCTGACATTTTGATTATAGCCATTCTAGTGGGGGTGAAGTGGTATCTTATTAAGGTTTTGATCTGCATTTCCCTTTCCCTAATTCTCCTTTTCCCCCACAAATAATCAATTCTTAATGACTTATTTCAATTTTTAAAAAACATAGGCAGAGATACACACATATACATGTAGGGATATCCTTTTACAAAATACTTTTTACAAAATATGTTATTAACCTCTAAACATTTTTGTGCATATATTTTTTTGTGCTGAACGATACATACCAAAGATCCCTTTAAAATAGTAAATAGAGAAATTTTCAGTCCTTTTACAGCTGACATTACTCTATTGTACTCATTTATTTAACCAGTTCCCTACTGATATATGGTGTTCTGATTATTGCTTACAGATGGTGTAACATGTATAGCACTCTTTATAACAAAATAGTTTCACCATATAATTTTGGGAAATGTCCTTAAAAGAGAAATTTCTGGATCAACCTATTTACTACTTTAGAACATTACGGCAAGGATGAATGTCACAAAGTTCCTTGAAACTCTCTTCCAAAAGACACGAACTGCTCAGTTCTCTTCAGCTCCGCAGTCCTTTTCTGTCAGGACTTTGTTGTGGCGTTTGACATTCTCCATTATTCTTTCTCTCTTGAAACCCTGACATCTTCCTTGACTTTTGCTTCTCTGGACTATTGGCTAAGTCTGACAACTCCTCTCAGATTCCTCTGGATGCTGCTTTCGTTACCATCCCTTGAAGTGCTGGTGTTCTGCAGGACTTGTCCTCAGAAATGGGGACATGTGCTGTCTAACATGTACTGAACACAAGCATGCTGCTAAGAACTCTGTGTGCGTTATATGCGTGGATGCACTTGGCCAGCCTGTGAAGGAGGCTTCTTTTATTGATCCCCATCTTAAAACTGAAGAGACTGAGGATTAGAGGAGATGAGGAACTTGCTCAGTATCACAGTTCATAAGTG
>CAUYPK010028086.1:0-22498 GCA_963574355.1 Loris lydekkerianus
TTAGTTATTGTATAAAGACATTTGAATTCTACATTTAGAGTGTTTAGGGAAATACAGAATTCAAAAATTTCAGAAACCAGAATTTCCATTAGCCCCAGAAGCACCCTTAGAGGGGTGGAGCTACTACTGATTGAAATGCAAAGCTATGGGACTGTTACTTGTTGGTGGCCTGGTGCGGGACTGTTATGATCAGCTGGCCTTCAGAAGCTCATATATTCAGACAGTGCCATCCAAGATTGGTTGAGTTTTAAACTGGTTCTGGTGACTACATTACTTTATGTTCAAAGAACAATGATCCTTCTCCCCTCTTGAATCTAAAATATAGGAAATTTTTACTCTCAATATTTACCCACCTCCCTTCCCTTTCCACACCTCTCCCTCCCTCTCCTCTCTCTTACGTCTCTGGCTGTCTCTCTTTTACCTTGATTTGTGTGCTCCCTACTCCTTTCTGTCTACCTTCAGTATCGATCTACTGAGCCATCTCTTTGCCTATCTGCCTACCCACCACCATCTTCCACAGACATCGATCTCTTTAATGTCTATGAACCTATCTTCTGCACCAATCTTTCCTTTCATCTGTATCTATTTCATCATTTCATATCTTTACATTTCCACAATAGTCAAAAAATACCCAGAATTTTATATTATCAATTCAGAGCTCTGCTGTGCTGATTCTGTAGTTTACTATATCCAAAATGGGTCTTTTGAAAATTTTTTTCTAAGATGGGTCTTACTGCAGCTTTTCCAATTTGGGGTTTCCTTGCAAATCTCCTTCATTTTCTCCCCCTCTCCTTTCCTGTTGGCCGCATCTCAGCCTGATAAGATGCTTCTTTTCAGCTCAGTCTCTTACCTCTCTTTTCAATTTTACGCCATGAAATGCACATTGGTTTGGATTATACTGAGAATATAAAACAGATGCTTTTTAAAGGTTTCTTTCTCATGATAAAATGTTTTATTGTAATGTTCTTTATGTCTGTGCTCTGTGCTGAAGTCCATCCTCACACCCAGACCTCAGACTGTGACCTTATTTGATGATAGGGCTACAGATGTCATTGGTTAAGATAAGTGGATCAGGGTGGATCCCTAGTCCAAGGTGACTGGTGTCCTAAAAACACACAAATACAGAGAGCCCTCTTTGAAGACTCCTGCCACAAGCCAAGGAACCTCTAGCAGAGGTGTCTAACCATTTTTTTCCCCTCTGTTCCACATTAAAGAATAAGAGTTGCCTTGGGCTAAACATTCAGAACACCAACAAAAGCTGATGAGCAAAAGAAAAGATCCACACATACTTTTCATGATATATGACACCACAGATAAGCAAAACAGTCCCCAAGTGATCTGCCTTCAGCCCAGGGGCCGCAGGTGGGACACCTCGCATCCTGAAACCATCCTCCCCCTGAGCTTTCAGAGGGAGCTTTCTGGCCCTGCTGCTGCCAGATCCCAGCCTTTATGTCCCAGGAGTCCTGGATGTAGCTGTGGGTGGACCCAGCTACAAGACAATGACCACGTGTTGGGACTGGAGCACTCGGTCTATGTCCTCTGTCAAGGTGGCCCCAGCAAACCACTGCTCTCTGAGGCCCCTCACACTTCAGAATTCCTTCCTGCACCCGGGGTTTCCCTTGTTCATACACACTACTGACGATCATGGCTCCCCACAGTGGCAACTGCGTAAGCAGGCCAGACTGGGTTTAATTGTTGTTGTTTTATTGTCTGCCTGACTGCGTTAGGAATCCTCTCTCTGATCTACAGATACAAGATGAGTTGGTGTCTGCGTCCTCGGCTCCATGCTCTTGTCCAGCACTTCCATCCTTTCTTCTGGCTGTGCTTTATTGAGAACTCTCTCTACCTACTCCATGGCCCGATCATCTGAAGACGCTCACTCTCTTGAATATTCTGTTATGGTTTAACTTGTTGTAATTCCCTTTCTAGTGCAATTCGTGACCATGACAACTTTCAGGACAGACAGCTTCTGAGATGTGTTTTGTGCCCAGCCATCCCCCTTCCCTACCCCATGCTCCCGGCAGCTACCACTAATTGTTTTCTCTGCCCTGGGCTCCTGGCATTCTTAAGAACTTCATTCTCAGAATATTTAAAATGTAGAGATGCTCCAAAGGGTAGGTGTCTGTGTAGGTGATATAACTCTCCAGACCATCTCAGAAAGCAGCTGCCAGGTAGAATGCATCAGTGCCTCTTCTGAGCCATGAAGTCTTGACACCTCCAGAGCTCTGGGCAGTGACAGTGGAGAGTCTCTCTCCTCGGGGCATGACGCTGTTTAGGTGCACATGCGGATTCCTACTCAGCTCTGGCAATCACTCGGGCGGAGTCCTAGTGCTTAGTCTTGCTGCTGTATTCTTCACACATCTTTTTGTATTTTAGTAAACATTTTAATGTGCCAAAAGGAAGGCAGACAAAGAGGCAGGCATTGGAGAAGATATCACTATTGACTCAGAGAAGGAAAACGCTATTGTAGAGGCTGAGCCATGGTCCAGCATACAGATGTAGCCGTGGTTTTTTTCTTTATCTATTGTTACACCTATTCTTTTCTTACAAACAGGGTGTCCCAAAAGTCACCCCTGAAGTTGCCACATATGGGAAAATAGAAAATTGTGGCTAAATGCACCTTTATTTACAAAATATGCTCTACCAGCTGGCCACCTCTTTGTAAAATTTTGTAATAAGTATTTTGTAAATAAAAGTACATTTGATTACAATTTCCCATTTTCCCTATATATGGCAACTTTAGAAGCTCCTTTGGGAAAACCCAGTATTCTCTCCACAAAGAACATCCTCACAGATAAATTCTTGTCCATACTACAGATTATGTTCTGAGAGCAGATTTCTAAATTTGTAACTAACCAGTAAGACAAAGACATGATGACTTGAAGAGTCTTAAAATACACTGGCAAAGTATACTAAAGTTCTTACCAACAGTTTTTCAGAGTGCTCATTCCACTTAATTTTTAATAATGCAATTGAATTTTTCTCTGATCATGTTATGGTTGAAAAACAACATTTAAAAGAGGCAGAAGTGTGGGAATAGGAAGAAGAAAAAGTAAACTGCAAAATCCGGGCCCTCTGGAAGCTAATCATCTCATTACGGGGAGACACGGACCTAACAGATGCCTTGCAGTAGACAGAGAGAGAAGATGAAGGCTGGTGTCCTGAGGTGGCCTAGGAGGGCCTCTCTGAAAAGACAGCCTCCGAGCCAAGGCTGGTAGGGGCAGCCTTATTTAAAGGAAGAGCTTCTTCAGGAGAAGAAAGAATGAGAGCAAAGGCTGAGAGCGGCCTGCACTGGTGAGCTTGAGATAAAGAAGGCCTGGCATAAGGAACACACACGCAGCGCCAGGGCAGGGCCCAGCTCACAGAGCTTGTGGAGACTTTAGATTTTAATTAGAAGGAGCTGTTTGGGGGAGAATTTTGATAAACAGTGTGACCAAGTCTAAACTAAAGGAGATTACATTTACAAAAGTAACTCGACTTGCTAAGGAGAGAACCGTGGGGCAGGAACAGAGGCTGGGAGGGCTGCTAGGAGGCTGCCACAGTCCAGGAAAGTGAGGAAGGAAAGGGTTGAGTCATCCAGACGGTCAGAGGTTGGAGGACCCAGGATACACTTTGGAAGTAACTGATGGAGACTGCGTTATCAGAAACAGAGGTTGAGGTTTCCGACCTGCACCACTGATGGGAAAGGCTGAGTGGGGTAGGAAACATTCATCTTTCTATTGCAGCAAGTTGGGGGTACCACCCTGAAAATGTAGATGTGAGAGTCATGGCTATAATCTAAAATCTTGGCAAAGGAAACAGAAATTCAGGGAGAACAGAGAAAATGCCCTTGCCCAGAGCCCCTGGCATACCATGCTAATAAGACACAAGGAAATCCACTAAGTTTAAAGGTCAAATCAACAGTGCATGATTTTTTAGTCTAAGTATTTCTCGTGTAATATTTGGGATATATCAATGCTAAAAATGATTGTTGTGCATCTGAAGTTAACATGTAACTGGAGGTCCTGTATTTTTCTTTGCTGTATCTGGCAATCCTGCATGGGACGTTCCAACAGTTCCAGAGGGGAAGGCTTTGGTTAAGGACACCAACATGGAGCACTTGGTGGGATTGGAACAAAGCCAGGTGTAATGGTTAATTTTATTTGCCAACTTGGCTGGACCCAGGTGATGTTTGGTCAAACATTATTCTGGATGTTTCTGTGAGGGTGTTTAGAGAGGAGAGTACAATTTTAATTCATAGGCTTTGAGTAAAGCAGATACCCTCCCCAGTGTGGGTGGGCCTCATCTGATGGGTTGAAGGCTTTACTAGAAAAAGACTGATCTCCACTGAGCAGGAAAGAAATCCGCAGCAGACACCCTGCTGCTTTTAGACTGTCACTCTTCTCTGCATCTTTGTCAGCCCACCCTGAAGATTTTGGACTTGACAGTCTCCACACTCACATATACCAATTCCTTAAAATCTCTATTCCTCATTCTCTCTCGCCACACACACACACACACACACACACACACACACACACACACACACACCCTATTGGTTTCATTTCTCTGGAGAAGCCTGATTTATTTACCAGGGGTGTAAGGTATCCTAGGTGCACGGAGGACAAAGTACTTAGACTAAGGGAGAAGTGACTTGGCAAAGTTGTCTATTGGTAGTCTTGACGTAGTTGCAGAATCTTATCATTTTATTTGTATTTATTTAATCACTTGGAAGAGTCACATTTTTTTCATAATCATTACCCATTTCTAAGTTCTTAATAACAACAGTTTTGCAAGCATGAAGCGAAGCTTGCTCTGCAGACACATATCTCTGATCTGGTTTCGGCAGATGCTTCTGCTGCCCCCTCTGGCCTGTGGAGCTGATGCCAGGCGGGTGGGAAGTCTGCGATGAAAGGCCAGGTGAGCAGGGAAGGGGAGGCAGCAGTGGCTGTTGTCAATAGAATGGTCTGTGAGGAGAGGATGTCTGAGCAGTGGCCTAAATAAAGGACGGACAGAGTAAGACCAGTAACTGGGGGAAGATAACTGCAGACATAAGGAGCAGCCTTCAAAGGTCCTGGGGTGGGAACATGTGGTCTTCTTGCTGAGAACAGGCGCTTAAAGGCAGTGAAGTGAACTTGGGAGTCAGAGCCATAGTAAATTGTAGTCTCCACCTTGCCATGAACCAGCCACTTCCCAGTGAACAATTACCTTCTCTTCCCTTACCATGGGCTTCTTCATCTGAAGGCAATGGGGCTGAATAAGTGATGATGGTCCTGGACATTGCTTACGTTTTTTTGTTTGTTTTTTGAGACAGATTCTCACTTTGTCACCCTTGGTAGAGTGCCATAGTGCCATAGCTCAGAGCAACCTCAAACTCTTGGGCTCAAGCTATCCCCTTGCTTCAGCCTCCTGAGTAGCTGGGAATACAGGCCCCTGCCATTACACCCAGCTATTATTAGAGATGGGGTCTTGCTGTTGCTCAGGCTGGTCTCAAACTCCTGAGCTCAAACTCCTCCCTCCCCCCCTCAGCCTTGCAGAGGGCTGGGATTCCAAGCATGAGCCACCGCACCTGGCCTTCATCTCTCACATTTAAAGGCAGAGAAGAGCTGTTGTCATTTGTTTTTCTAATGAAGTTTTGTTTTCAAGGACTGCAGTTTTCTATTTTCTATATCCGCCTATTTTGATTTGACATTCTAACTCTTGTAGGATGTTTAGACTGGGAAGCACCATTGCAGTGATGCTTCATCTCAGATGAACAGCAAAGCTGACTGTCCTCCGTCTTGCTAGTCTAGAATGTGCTTTTACACAGCCTGTGAAGGACAAGACCCAGAGAGACGCTGTTTTTCCCAGAGAAATGATTAGACTACAAGAAAAAAACGGAGCCATATAATTTATGGCACAGTGTTAACAGTCAGTGGAGTCGACATGCAAAGCCATCTCCGCCAGATAAGAAGTTGCTTGGAAACTGCCCCTGCACAAACCACAGATGCAACAGCTCAGAGACGGAGATTGCACCCTCCTTGGTCATCACACAATAAATAAAGAGCTCACAGAGGAAAAGAAAAGGTCTCAGTTCTTTTTAAAACCTGCTACTCAAAATAAAAGAATACTTTTGCTTTGTTCTATTGCTGAATTTGCCAAAATGCTGCATCTTTTTTTTTAATTTCTCCAAGGTTAAAACATAAAGAAAATTGGCACCAAAGTAAGCTATCCACAAACTTACTATCTTTTTCAAGACAAAGAAGTAATTCAACCAGGTGGAGAACAATATGCCAGTTGAGTTGTACATGAGTGAAATAGATGATTCGCACAGCAGAGTAGACTCAAATATGAGGAGGGTCTCCCATTTCCCTGAGCTAAAAGGCTGAGAAACTCTGATGTTATCTCCAACTAAAACCTGCATATTGTGACTGGGGGGAAGGAAATGACCTTGCCAGGTTTCCTCCAGTCTGTTCTCAGGCCGAAGGTCAAGCCCAGGAGCTGGTGGATTCTCAGGGGACCTCCCTCTGAAACTGAGGGAAGGTGATTAAAAGGATTAAAATTTGCATGCAAAGCTAATAGATATTCAAACCCTTCCCACCCCCCTCAATGTAACAGAGAAGATAAAAGCTGTTTCCTTTCAAAGCTTCAGGTTAAAGATGGAAGAATTAGCCAATATGTAATCTTATAGCAGGGCACTCAGAAAGGACTGAGAGGGAAGGCATGATATCCAAATATCAATCTATGCTCAGAAAAAAAAAGAAATTAACCCCTGAAAAACTGCATCTAAAAACCAAGAAATGTCTTTGTCTAAGGCAATGATTCTCTAAAGGGAGGTGGCAAAGGGGCGATTATTTTTCCCCCTTTCCAGGGGACACTGCGGCATCTGGATGTCACATCTGGGGGAGGTAGGGGTGCTCCAGCACTTAGTGGGTAGAAGGTAGCAGGGATGCTAATACACTGGGCAGACAGTCCCCACAGCAAGGAATGATCCGGCCCTCTGTCAAGAGTGCCCATGTTGAGAAGCCTTGGTCTGACGCTCTATTCTGGTCTCTAACAGTCTATCTACTCAGAACCCACACCCCCAACTCTCAAAGCAACGCCCCAGGGCTTTGCCTTGTACAGTATTAGTGCTAGTAACCTTTTGGCCTGTGAAAGCCCCACAGCCTCGGCCCTCCGGAGGGAATACTACCCCCGGAGCTGCAGCTCAGCTGTCTCTGTGGTCAAGGAGAGAGGATTTATGAGACGCGTTAAAACCCATCCGTGTCTTTCTTTGTAAATAAATTGTTTAGAGTTCTCAGATTTCGATCTAAATAGTTACAAACTTATCAGGCTCTGCTGTATTGTTGCTCAAAAATCAGATTGGGCAATTCTCACACAAGGGCCGCCTTGGAATTGAGAGGGCAAGCCCCGCTGGCACCCCGACAGCCCCTGCGCACCTGCTCCATGATGCCTGCCAGGAAATTCTTCCACATGATGGCTCCAGGGGCACACGACATTTATGACAAGCCAGATGAACCGACAGCTGTGAATCTCTCAGAACCTTCAGTATAGGAGAGAACTAGGGGCTGGCAGCCCTGCTCCGGAGCATCAGGTGTGGGAAAACGGCCTGCTCACACCTCAGTGTCCCTGGCACTTTTATAGACATAGACACACACACACACACACACACACACACACACACACAGAATCAGACAATAACATGCTATCCTATGGTCAGCTTGGGGTACTTGGTCCAAAATAGTCTTCTATTAAAATCATTTACTGCCCTTCCAATTGATCCATTAAAAAAAAAAAAAAAAAGGCCTAGCTATACACATACTTCAATTTACTGCCCATATTTCTAAAATTGTTAGAGAATGCTAAGCCAACATTTTTGTCTTTTTTTCCATTACCAACCTAACAAAGGAAATTTTTAGACTTTTTCTTTTCCCAGTTGCCTTCCTACCTCCTTGACATTTTGATAGGACAGATAACACTGCATATCTGCTTAGGTAGGATGGTCCCTACGAGGACACTGACCACTGTAGTAAGTAGGATTTCTTTAACCCCTGAAAAGCAATTTTCTTCCCTTGAGAGGCAATATGTACCCAGCAAAGAATGCCTGGACTATGCTAAATCTACAGATTTTGTCATTGACTTACCAATGTCAAAAAACTGCCAAGAGCTTGAAAATTTCACTTATTTTTTAAGTTTACTTTTTATGGTTCTTTGTAGTAACAATAAGAAGAAAATTAAAATTAACTGCTGGATAGATTCTGCACTTAATCTTTGCATATATTTCTAGCATGTTCTATGAATGCATTTATTTATAAAATTGACTTATACAGAATATGCTATTGAAACATACTGTTTTTACTTGTATTTGAAACAGTTTTTCATATCATTATGTAACTTTTTATGCCATCCTTTTTATGGATGCATAATATTGTACCATCAGTATGTAAATGATTAAATTTAAAGAACCAGTGTTGTCTGCTATTTAGGCTGATTTTAAGGCATCTCTATTAGAAAACGCTGCAGAGAACATCTCCTCCTCCATTGTCAGTTTGGATACCTTCATATTGTAAAATGTCAGGACTTCATTTTCTCATCTTCTTGATTAAAATGTACCAGCACTTAAATGATTCATTATTAGATGTAACATCTCTCTATAGATGAAATAAAGCAAGTTAATAATAAGTCTTTGTATTGTATGTGAGTGCATTTGCAACTTAATTTGTTTTTTAGCTTAAAGCAATGTATTCCTAAACACTATTCTAAGAACTTGTGCTTACGGCCCTTCCCACCCTATAGAGCAGCCTCTCAGAGCCCTACCTGCCATGGTGTCTCTTATGTCTTACAGTAATTTAGTTCTGCTGCCCTGGGTATACCAGAAGTCCCTCAGGGTATGCCTGCTCTAATTACCCACAGGGCTCAGGTCAGTTCAGTTCAGTGATTACTACCAGCACTTCCTCTCAGAGTCTTCTTTCCCCTAAGAAGCCCCAGTTTCCCTGTTGTTGGCACATACCCAGGTTCAGTATCCCAGGACCTGTGAATTGGCCCCTGAGTTCTGATTGGAATTCTCCCTGGGAGGCCACCCCTCTCCTCTGAGAAACTGCTCCTGACAATGCCCCCCAAGAGGCATCAGGTCCAATCTACACTCACAGGACATCATGTCATGCCCTGACTCCATTTATTTCAAAAGCAGTTTGAATGAATACAACTGCCAACATACAAGTGTTTTATTATTGGCTTACTATCCATTTCATTAAATATTCATCAAATTCCATTCAAATTGAATATAAGCAATACGACAAAGGGCTACAGTCTCTTCGTTTATTATAAGGACACTCCAGGTGATGATCACATATGATGTGATTAAATTGTTCTGCTGTCACTGTGTTAACTGTATGCCAAAGTAAAACATATTTATTTTCAAAATCTGCCTGAATATTACCAATAATTATGGCAGTAGTAGTCAAAATAAAAATGGTAGTCTATCATCACGTGCTTACAATAACATCCCTCGATAAGCAACTACTTTTCCCCGTCCATGTTGTTCTTGCTGTATGAGGAAGGCAACTACTTCTTCAATTAGCTTGTTCCCTGACTTCAGAACTGACAGAAGCCTGTGCAGTGTTTGTATCTCGGTGTTCTGTTCTCAGTAGTGGGCACCGCAAAATGACCTAGAGATACCGGAATTGCCACAACATTGGGGTAGCTGTCATTGCTTGGCAACTGAGACATGTGATATGTCTAATTATATGCTAATTATTTTTACCCTCATGCTATTGTCCCTGGTAGAAAGCAGGGTAGACAGTTAAGAAGAACCCATTCTCTGGGCACAGTGGCTCACACCTGTAATCCCAGCATTCTGGGAGGCCAAGGCAGGTGGATTCTTGAGCTCACAGGTTCAAGACCAGCCTGAGAAAGAGCGAGACCACCACCTCTAAAAATAGCCAGGCACTGTGGCAGGCACTGTAGTCACAGCTACTTAGGAGGCTGAGGCAAGAGAGTCAGTTGAGCCCAAGAGTTTGAACTTACTGTGAGCTATGACACCACGCACTCCACCGAGGGCAACAAAGAGAAGAAGAAGAAGGAGGAGGAGGAGGAGGGGAAGAAGGAGGAGGAAGAAACAAAAAGAAGAAAGAAGAAGGAAGAAGGAAGAAGGAAGAAGAAGAAGAATCCATTCAAGGTGCCAATTTTAATCTTTTTGTTCATCTCTGTGGTTTTATTTTTTAATCTATAAAAATGTATTGGTTGAATAAGGTGTTATGTACTGAATATTTGATTCCTCCCCAAATTTATATGTTGAAGCATGAACCTCCAATGTGACTTATTTGGAGAAAGGGACTTCATAGAGGTAATTAAGATTAAATGAAGTCATAAGGGTGGGGACATGATTCGATAATATTAGTGTCCTTATGAGAAGAGACAGGAGAGAGCTCACTTGCTCCCTCTCTCTGAGGACACAGCAGGAGGGTAGCAGTTTGTAAGCCAACAAGAGTCTTGACCTAGAACTGAATTGGCCAACAGCTTGATCTTGCACTTCCAGCCTACAGAACTGTGAGAAAATAAATTTCTTCTGTTCAAGTGACCTCTCTATGGTATTGGTATTTTATTTTATTACGGCAGTTCAAATAGACTAATACAAAAGAGAATTAAAGCAATGGACATCTGGATTAGCTGTAGCACCTGAATTATCTGTTACCTATAGTTTTATTGAGCATCTGGTTAACATTTTGAACCTCCCTAAGTACACAGTCTGTGATGAGCGTTAGAGATTTAAATATTTGTAAGATACAGTTCTTTTTTTACCTTTGAGGATCTTACAATCAAGAGGTTGACCCTGTTGCCTAAATAGGTAAATAATCACTGTATAATTGAGCATTATTAATAAAAATAAGGGATGACTCACACAAGTATGGTAAGGGGGAGGGAAGTTTTAGAGAGAGAGGCATAAGTGAGGATAAGTTGGACTACAAACCTAACTCCAATGGAAAGAAAATGCAAAAACACTGCCAAACCACTTCATCTCCGTACTGTTTTTCCCACAAAGGTAGAGCTACTGTATTTCTCATTCCGTAGAGTACTGAAGCAAATAGAACATTAATATAAGTCAAAGAAATGTAATCGATTGAAAATTCTACATATATTTTGACTCTGATAGTCAATATTCTTAGTATATATAGTTAAGAGTTAAAAGAGAATCATCAAGTGGACAAGACCTACATATTAATATAATTCTTTCTTCAGTGCATAAATACCTTTTGAGAAAGAAAATCAGACCAAAAAAAAAAAAAAAAAAAAAAACTTTCAAAAACATTTCCCCAACTCTTTCTTCTTTGTTTCATTAAGGGTCCTCTAGAGAAACAGAACCAACAGGATACCTACCCATATATGTACAATGTTTATGTGTAAGATGAGATGTGTTACAAAAACTGGCCCACATAATTATGGAGGCCAAGAAAACTCAAAATTGCCCACCTGTGTGCTAGAGAACAAAAAAAGCCAATGCTTTAATTCAGCCTGAATCCAAAGGCCTGAGAACCAAGACCTCTGATGTTCAAGGGCAGGAGGAGATGAACATACCAGCTCCAAAAAGACAGAATTTACCCTCTTTCTATCCTTATGTTCTGTTCAGGCTTCCATCAGTTGCACGGTGCCTGCCCACACGGAGTGAGACTGATTTTCTCTATGAAGTCCACTGATTCAAATGCCAATCTCTTCCAGATACAACCTCACTGACACCCCCCAAAATAATGTTTTACCAGCTATTGGTGCATCCCTTAACCTAGAGAAGTTGACACAAAATGAACCTTCACACCTTCTTTTAAAAAAACCTAAACTGGAGGCCAAATCTTAGAAGATAAGCCTTTTTCTATATTACACAGAAATGTTTGATCTTAGATAGTGTTATGGGCTTGCTTGTGTACCCTCCAAAATCACCCCTTCTCCCCAACCTCTAGTCCTTCAGAATGTGACTGCATTTGGAGACAGGGTCTTTAAAGAGATAATGGGGTTAAAAGGAATTCATTAGTGTGGGCCCTAATCCAATATATGTGGTGACATTATAAGAAGAGAAGATTAGGATATAGATATGTATAGAGGAAAGGTCACCTGCATGCCAAGGAGATGGGCCTCACAAGAAACTGGCTCTGCCTATGCTCTAAATAGCTGAGAGTAGACAGAGGAAATGTAAGGAGAAAGTGTCCAGGTAAGGAACAAAGCATTGGGACCTGAGGACAAAGATCGCCTGATGAATTCACGTCAGGATACAGATTTTGAATCCAAAACTGGGATTCAAGATGTGGGAGACATTAGAAAGGGGATGACTTTTTTTTTTTTTTTTTTTTTTTTTGCAGTTTTTGGCCTGGGTTGGGTTTGAAGCCACCACCTCTGGCATATGGGGCCAGCATCCTACTCCTTTGAGACATAGGTGCTGCCCGAGAAGATAACATTTTTGAGAGCAAGGTGGGAGACATCCCCTCAATTAATGAACAAACAAGCTGTAAAGATAGCAGACTTTACAGAGTTGTCATCAAACATCAAGAAAGGGCTTTCCTCTCCAAGATCAGAGGACTAATAGTCATAATCAGGCCTAAAAACTAATCATAAAGGGTCATTCAGAGTAATCTGAGAAGTACAATGATGTTTTAAGGACCAACTGAGTTTGAATCTAGACAAGACTCCCTGTGACTTCCTGAAGGGAGTCTACATTGTTGCCTCTGAGACTTGTTGACCAAGGAAATACGTGTGCACCCTGTACAGAGGAATTTTAAACATTTTTAAGTGGTACAAAAGACTGACTTTTAAGTCTTCCTAAAATTTACATGTTGAAATCTCACCCACCCTACCTCACCTACCCACACCCATACCCCGGCAGCACCTGTGGCTCAGTGGGTAGAGTGCTGGCCCCATATACTGAGGGTGGTAGGTTCAAATCCAGCCCTGGCCAAACTGCAACAAAAAATAGTTGGGTGTTGTGGTGGGCGCCTGTAGTCCCAGCTACTTGGGAGGCTGAGGCAAGAGAATTGCCTATGCCCAAGAGCTGGAGGTTGCTGTGAGCTGTAACACCATGGCACTCTACTGAGAGTGACAAGGTGAGACTCTGTGTCCAAAAAAAAAGAAAGAAAGAAAGAGAGAAAGAGAAAAAGAAAGAGAGAGAGAGAGAGAGAGAAAGGAAGGAAGGAAGGAAGGAAGGAAGGAAGGAAGGAAGGAAGGAAGGAAGGAAGGAAGGAAGGAAAAGAAATCCCAACCTCCAAGGTAAAGGTTTTAGGTGGCAGGGCCTTTGGGAGGTGACTAGGTCATGAGAGTGGAGCCTCATGAATGGTGCTCTTATAAAAGGTATTTCAGAGCATTTGTCTGTCTCTTCTGCCATGTGAGGCTGCAGTGAGAAGATGGCCATGTCTATTAAGAAGCAGGTCTGCTGGTGCACTGACTTTGAACTTCCCAGCCCCCAGGAACACAAGAAATAAATTTCATTTGTAAGCTCTCTAGTCTATGGTATTTTTGTTCTAGCAAACAGACTAAGACAAGTAGTATTGCTGGAACAGGGGAAATATCAATGGGGAAAAAACAGGGTAGAGGCTCCTGGCTTTCAGAGACATCTCCTTCTTTCCCAATCTTGGATAGAAGCAGCAGGAAACTAAGGAGCTCTTCCAGCAGCAGTGGCCTGGTAAATTCATAAGGGTCTCAGTTGGCTCAGGCTGCCAAATAGAGTGCCAGAGACCAGGCAGCTTAAACAACACACATGTATTTCTCACAGGTCTGAATCCAACATGAAGGTACCAATTTCCTGGTTTGTAGATTCTTTTCCCTTGCCTGGTTTGCAGATGTCATCCTTCTCACTGTATCTTTAAATAAGGAAGAGAGAAATCACCTCTGACCCATCTGTTCTTATGAGGGCACTAATTCCATTTTTGAGGGCTCCATCCTCATGACCTATTACCTCCCAAAGACTCCATTTCCAAACACCATCACTTCAATGACTGGATTTCAACACACAAATTTGGGGGTGGAAGAGCAATGAAAACATTCAGTCCATATCATTAACTTGCATTGACTCTCAGATATCTATGGATGTACAGAAGAATGGGTGTCTGGCAGAAGTTAGATGTGCTTGGGGAAAGGAAATCCTAGCAAATCTATAGCGCCTTCCTTGTACTCCCAATTTCCTGATTCAGAATCCAGTGGTAGAACATGGCACAACAAAATTTCCCCTGAGCAACAGCATTGTTAGATCATCCTGAAGACATCATTAATTTTCTGTGATGCTGGGAAAGTCTTCTCTACCAGTGGATGCTGGGAGGGGCTGGGAATCAGTCTGTGGGAACATGATATTCTTTCCTAACATCCGAATGCCTTAGTCCTCCTCTTGGATGGACAATAAAAATGCAGCCACAGGCATGAAGGAAAATGCCCCTCTTGCCTTTTAAATCTAAGAATTGCTTATTTTAAGGGGCATGAGAGTACAATCCAATCATTTTCTCCACATTTAATTAGACAAAGGATTTAGCACGGTAAAGGAGAAACCCAATATTCACCACTTTGAGTCACAGACCTTTAGATGTGAGTGGGCGGAGGGAACAGGGCATTATAAGAGTCCTAGTCCAAGCTGATTGGTGAGATGAAGTCAAAAGGGATTGAGCCCTTTCATTTTGCTAAAAATGGGCCAAGACCATGAACTTTAGGCATGTGCTCTGAAATAACACCCTAGAATTTTACACTTTCCTCTCTGAAATGATACCTTAGAATTTTGCACTTTCTTGTTAAGTCCTTTCATGCACAGTTACAAAGATAAGATACGAATCAGCTGAAAAAGGAAACAGGGAGAAGATGTATATTTCTGTCTGGAACGTGGCACAAGCCCTAATTTGAGGCAGGGACATAGCTGTGGTTTGGGTTGAGCACCTCCTGTCAGCATGTGAAGACTGCACACCCTCCCCCCACCCCAGAAGAGCCAGCTCCGCTCAGAGCTCCACAGCCAGCTTCTCCTCCCACTTGGGCTCATTTACAGAGAACATCTCCAAGAATCAGTCATGGGGAAAGGGGAAAGGCAGAGTGACAAGCCAACACACAGGAAATTCTCTGCTGCCTTGGTCAGGGTTGACAACCTCACAGACCATCCTGCAGGAGGAAAGTAAGCAGAACTCAGCCTGAGACCAGGCAGCCCCTGCCTCCGCTCTGTCTGTCTTGATTGCCACCCAAGGCTCTCTGTAGGTGCGTGATTTAGGTTAAATGGGTCTCCAGTGGTCCAGTGCTCCCAGCCAAGGTCAGACCACAACAATCAGGGGGCTAGTTATTTACCATAACCATATACAAAACCACAAGCATCAGCTCCCCCAAATACATCTGAGACACTGTATATCTCTTTATTAAAGCCTGTCAGTGTTAGTGCACAGCTTGCCCTTGAACCCCAGCTAAACCAGGCTGCTTGAGCGAACAACCAAACGCATGCACAAAACTATAATCCAGAAGCTGGACCTGGAGGCAGGGGAGGAAGCACCATCCTGTCCCCGCCAGCTCCCCTTTCACTTTCACTTTGAATTGATTTTTAACTACACTTGAGGATTCGAGCTCACTATGATAGATGGCTGTAAAATATTTTAATCATTCATAAATAAAGTATTTATCGTGTGAGACTTATCCGGTCTCCTTAACATTAATGAGCCCAGCTTACATCACACTAATCCATTACTGTCAATCATGGTTTTCAAGGTAGGCAACATAAACACTTAGAAGCTCTGTGTGGGCCCTTCTAGGCCTCTTGGCTAAGACCAGGTTTTGTTGCTATTCTTATCTGTTTGCTTATTTTTTTACATCGCCTTGTTTCCAGATCTTTTCTCAAAGCAATTATATATCCCATCACTTTGGTGTCATTCTGAGTTCTAATGCTTATGGGCTAAGAAAAGCAACACAGTATAGAATTTCAAGCTTTCAGAAAGGTGTTTGCCCCAAGACAACTCACAGGAAGAATTTAGCAATGATAACCAAGGCAGGATGTTGGGGATTGAATGATATGTTTGAGGGATCTTGTTTCCTTCTATAAATAACTCTCCAACTTAAAATTTGATTATGAGGTGATCAACCTATCCAGGCATGCCTGAGACTTTCCTGGGTTTAGCACTGAAATTTTTATGTTGAGAACTCCCTCAGTCCCAGGCAAGCCACCAAGGTTCATCATCTTACTATGACAAATTCCATCTTTGGCTCAAGTACCTGCTTTTAAAACTTCATACATAAAGCACAAGAAGACAACCCACCATGAACTTCTGACGTGAATTAGATGGACATGCTCCCCACTGCAGAAAACAGGACAGCCAGTAGCCCGGACAAACTAGTTTAGTTGACTTTTCCTACCTTTCACCACTGTCTCTGGGTTTTAAGTCATTGGAGGGGACTTTACAGCACCTGCTGAAGCCTCGGGAACCTCTGGGCCATAGATGCCTTCTTCAGGGATTTTTCCTCTCCTCGTGGCATTTTCAGGCTGTCTCAGAAACAAGGCCTTCCACTTAAAAGGCTAATAAGATGAGAAGAGTGAGGTTGCCCTCATTTGAAAGTCAGATGTTTCAGAGACTAGGACACTGTTCCGTCACCACCACTACCTGTTCTGCTTGAGCTGATGCTGGTGATGGTTGGGGAAGTGAAGGCTCCCTCTGCTATGGCCCTAGGATAAGACAGTTCCCAGGCCTTCTCTCCACCCTTAGTCTCCATGAAGCCTCCTGAATTCAGAGCAATGTCAGCTTCTAAATTTTCCCTTTGAGGAGCAAGATCCTACAGAAATTAATTATAGTATACACAAATATAGCATATAATTAATTATAGTAATTTAGTATAGTACAACTGCCTAGACAACACAGCTTCTGACTGCCCATTGACCTCCTTCCTGGATTATGATTCCTTGATTCCCTAAATAAAGAAAACAGAAAGCATGTTTTATAGAAGCATTTTCTTTCAACTTTTGACACCTTTCAGACAAAAGAACAAAAACTAAAGGGGAAAAAATGAGAAAAAGAAGAAATGAGAGAAAGCTTAAACCCTTTCTCTGATTTCTGATTATATCTCGAAAAATCAATTTATTAATTGCCCTGGCTTGCTAAATGATTTAAGTAGGTCAGTAATGACAAACTCTGAGATGCAACCCCAATTTCACTTGGCACCTTTCTGTGGACATCCTCACCTTTATCAGTAAGAAATGAATTTCATTTCTACTCCTTTACAACATCTAACATCAGGCTGAAATAAGGAGCAGTCCATGAGGTGCTTATAAATGCTTGACAAACAGCTTTCTGAGGGTGGAGAGGGGAAACTCTGATTTGCAAGATTGTGAATTCCCATGGTGTAAATACTTCCACCATGACTATTTCAGGTTTCCTAGGTGGTGTCATAGAATCAGAGTTGGGAAGAGACTAGCGCAATGTTCTCAAGGGTTGGGTCTGTGGGGATGAGTGAGCAGGCATCTTCTGGACTCTCGTGAGAGAAATAGCAAGAAGAGAAACAGGAGGAAAACTAGCTGGAACAGCAGTTCTCAGCCTGGCTGGACCTGAGCATCACCCAGTGAGCTTTAAAAATTCCCCATACCTGGGTCATACCACAACCAATACTCAGCCTTTCTAGGGATGGGACCCAGGCATCTGCATTGGTTGAAACTTTTGAGGCAAAGCCAACATGCAGCCAAGATTGAGAACCATTAAAGCTTTTCAGGGATTCAGAGTTTGGAAACTGCAAAACCATTAATAGGATGGCAGTAATTCTTAAGTGTCAGTTTTTGGTGGTGCTTTGCTTGCCATGTTTGCACAACCATGGTCAATGGGATGGGGACTGGACAGAAACCCAGAGTGATGACCCAGCACACAGGAAGTTCTCCAAGGCCTCTCAGCTGAGAGACAGCTGCAAGTCTGGCAGCCCCTCTTCCACCTGCTTGCTTTGATTGCAAAGCAATCTGTAGGTGCAGCGATTTGGGTAAATAGGTAGCCAGTTCTACACAATAGTTATTTTTATTTAGGGCAGAGTCTTAATGCGAGAGTGAATATTTACATGATGCAAGTAAGGAGTTACCTACATATTATGAATGAAGAAAAGATGAAAAATGCTTGGAATAGCACAAAATACCAAGAAATAGCACAATGTTTGTACTAATCAAGTATCTGACACACCTCTACAGGGTGTTTAACAAATGTGAAGCTGAATTGTCACCTATATTCCTCATTGACATAACTCTTGTTTTTGCTAAGCATTGGAAGAACTGAATTTTCCACTTTCAATTTTTTAAGAAAATATTCTTATTGAAGTAAATACACACAGAACAAAATCATAAGTTTATGGTTCAGTGAATTTTCTGAAAATGAAAGTATTCATGGAATCTTCATGACAGATTAGAAAATGGTGCATTCTCAGGACCCCCTTTACTTCCTTCTTGGAGGGGAGACCGATGGCCTTCTCCACACTACTACTGTCCCCTGAATGTAACAACTGTCCTGACTGGTCTCCACACATGGGCTCACCTGGTCTTTGAACTTCATACAAATGGAGTCATCCAGAATGCACCTTGCATGTTGGGCTTCTTTCACACAGCATGATTTATGAGCTTCAATGTTGCTTGTAAGAGCAATTAATTCTTTCTAGTTTTTGCATAGGACTACAACGATTATGTCACAATTTAATTATGCATTCCACCACTGATCTGGTTTTGATCACATACAGTACCCCTAAGAACATTCTTATATAAATTCTTTGGTGTATGTAAGTATATAATGTGCGCTGATTTTTAATTTCCATCCATTGCAACTCTGTCCTGTGTCTGGTAAAATTGAAGTCCTCACGGCATATAAGGTAAGACCCAAATGGACACTTATGCCCTGTTTTTAACACTTCTTCAGGAAAAGTTGATACATTCTATATATAAGTACTGAGTGCTAACTGATTGCACAACTGGAGCTCTAAAAGTTGGGACATTTTAAAAGCCAAAAGCTCACAAGTTGAAAAACTGCCCTAATACTTGGTCCCTAGCAAGGGATAAGGAAGTGTCTGAAAGGAAAACAGGATATCCATGTAACCTGATGAAGTGCAAAAACAGACCATCTGAGGGCACTCTTTGAAAGGAACCTTGGAGAAGAGTAGCCCTCCCTTGAGTGGATAAGGCAACCAAGGCCCAGGGAGATGAAGGGACTCACCAAGGTCATGTAGGTGAAAATAAGCTGAGTTTGGCCAGGAATCCTTGTAACTCCTAGTCATCACCTTTTATAGGCTAACAGTATCTATATATTCAGACCTAAATTGAAGAATTCTAGAATGTGCCAACCTGAATCAAAATATGAAAGAGGAAAACCTATTTCTACCACCCTATCCTAAGTTTCTATCCTAACAAAGGCTTCATAAACACCTCTCTACCTCTTGACTTCTATTATCCCAACCAAGCTGCCCCTGATGGCTCCCAATATCTACCTGGGCCTTGGCCCATCCCAGTTTTCCATGTGGACAGCATAGCCTTTGTATGTGCAAAGTGATCTCTTCCTGCCCTTCTAAAAACAATGGTCTCTTACTGTTGTTAGGATAAAGACACGAATCCTTATAGTGCCCTAAAAAGGATGGCACATCTTGCTCTTTCCATTTCTCTCTTTGGAACTCTCCATTCGTGCTATGCTGCCTTTGACTGCACCCCCAACAAACCCTGCCTTAGGAAGCCTTTCCTTCCCTTAGATCCTGCTTTAATCATCATTTCCTTGGGAGAATTGTCCCTAAACTCCTGACTTGTTCCATGCCTGCTTCAAACTTATTATGGCAGTGTCCATTGCAGTCGTGACTGTAAATCTACTTACATGTTCTGTCCCTTAATCTATGTTTGTTTCCCTTGCTCAATTCCATGAGGGTAGGGTCACATGGGTTTTGCTGACACTGTCTGACCCTCAACCTGTTCAATAAACAAATGTAGGAATGGCTGCTCTCTGTCACTTTCTGTTTCATTGTTTGTAGCCTACCAAGGACAAGTGCATGGCATTTTTCAGAATTTTATAAATATAGCACTACTTATTTAAATATCAATATTATTCATTCAGATGAAGATATAGAAGATAGGGCAATCACATTGTCAGGTAACAAAAGGTCAGGAGGTATAGCTGGGTAGAAGCATCAAGATTATGAAAGTTTGGAATGACAGAATAAGTGTGAAGTTTTATACTAGAATTTGAGTAATTTTACAGGTGAAATAGCATGTCTAATTTTGAAGTCTCAGAGGTAGATAAACATGGTTCTTGAATTAAAACAATTCACAAGTGAATTTCACAGCTGGTAGAAATATACAATGGGGGCGAGACCTCCCCACAGCGCTCCTGATGCTCCCATCTGCTGTGAAGTGACAAGGACTCTCAGTCAGTAGCTTTTCCCCAGTGTTAGGCCTGATCATGCGCAGCTATTGGACTTAAGACAGCATATGATAGATTCTGCCTTGTTCCTGCTGTGAAATATATAATTTTTTTTAATTGCCATGAGTTTCTCATAAACTTTTTAACATGATTTGGTGAAACTTTATCTCACCAGAAGATAGTCAAGGCAGTTTTCTCAGTATATTATGATTTCATCAAAAATATTATGTACTTGCATTTAGAACACCCACCATACCACTATCATTCTTAACATACATCTCTCTACAACAGGCCCTGGAAGTCTCAAGGGCCCTTACCTCCCACACCCACGGACATACCTGGATAGTCCTCCTGCCTGACAGTCACCAAGATTCCCTCTAATTACCACTTGGTATATTTCTCCAAAATAGCTGCCAACTCTCCATTCGTACACACCCCAATCCCAAGCCATCATTCACGGTACTGAATTATCACCTTAACTCATGAAAATACAAAACAAAAATCCCCCAAACTTTTAAAACAAATTATGGGCACTTTAATGAAAGCAGCAATATAATCCCTGCCTGAAATGCTGCCTTTGTTGAGGCATAGATTTAATAAATATAATCTCTACGCAGGTGGACAGAAACTTCCAAAGCTGTGCTAGGAATCAGCTACCTGGGTGTTGTTACAGCTTAAGTCTGGGCACCACACTCCATTACAAAACAAAACAAAACAACAAAACGACCAAATCTATTTATTTTATTTTTTAGAGGAGCTTGCATATTTATCCCTGGCCAAACTCTAAGGAGAGATGATTTTCTTCATGCCAATTTCTTCTTTCTCTATTTTACATACTCCCCCATTGGCTTAGATGACACTTACTTCTTTTCTTCTATATTCACAGTTTGGATAAAACAGGCAAACCCAGCTTTGAAAAGAAATCAGTACTAGAAATTAAATCTGGATAATAAATTCTATGATAAATCTATCTAAAATATTAAAAATTATATTCCAATTTTCAATATGTTCTCCCCAGGTAAAGCCGAGACAAATTGATTCAGTGCCATTGGACTAGCAAAAGGGAAATTATATTCAGTAAAATTTTTAGGAGAAGATAGTCTCTCAAAAAATCTCTGAGAACACTAGAAAGTATGAGGAAAACCAAACCAAAAACTGTATCGCATAAATACAATTCTTTCCTATTGCTTAAAAAAATACAGTGCATTCATTATTCAGATTTGTGTCTGCTCTATCCTAATGCCATCCAATTAGATTTTCCTCCTGACAAGAGTTGGTTCCATCTAATAAATTCGTTAAATTCTGTCAACACATACTAGACAAGAATTGCAAATGGTGCTCAGCACTCCCATCACACCTCGTCAGTCCTCGAGTCGAAAAGAGAACGTAGACAAGAACGCAAAGCCAAAAGTCCGCTCAGAAGGAAAAGGAGCTCGTGTCTGAAGTCAGGAAGATTAATATTTTTTCCTCTTCTGTGGATAGTCTCACCCCCTAGGGGTCTCATTTTCAAACTGGCTGAAAATGAAAGGATGAAAGACTCCACAAACAGGCGGCGTAATTAGTCTAGATATACTGCAGAGGGACATTAAAAGTCAATAATTACCCCTGGGTGGAACGTCTCTTGCTGGATGTCAAATCACGAAGGCTCCGTCCATAGCCCAATGTACAGTCGTGACATTCACAGGTCAGAGCGTGGTACAGAGGGCAGTGCACGCCTCACCAGTAGTTTTCTACCGGTGAACTTTAATGTGTAATTGAAAATGAACTTCTTTTTGTTTTTAGTGAAGGGATTAATTCTGAACACCACAAAATATGCCCTGGATGCATTGATATTTCTCAGTGCATTCTAGATTTGAACTTTGAACTGAAGACTTTGAACTGAAGTTCAGCCTTGACCCAGTAAACGTGCTGATTTTTTCTTCAGCAGATCTCTGGTGACACATTTCTCCATTCATGTGAGGTTTGCTGCTGTGTAGTCCCTTACTGTCACGTGTGCCCTTGTCCCAGATGCCTCTCTAGACTCTGAATTCTAGATTCTCAAAAGCAGGGGTGGCGAACAAGTTCGACTACACGCTTGGAGATCGCTCCTCAGAGGTCCCTCCTCAGAAGCAGCATAACAAAATCCAAACTTGGCAAAGAGCCACAGTATACAAAATAATGATAAGAGGCAAAGAGCCGAAATTCATTTTGGCCGG
>CAUYPK010028093.1:0-10031 GCA_963574355.1 Loris lydekkerianus
TATCAGCATTTAACCTACTGATTCCTCAATTATTGTAACTGTTTTGGGTATATATTTTTATTTTTGAAATTTACCAGTGGCTGCTGCATTTTCCACCTCAGCTTATACTCGAGTCACTATGTTTTCCCAGTTTTTAGGGTAAACTTAAGGTGGTCGGCTTATACTCGGGTCAGCTTATACTCGAGTATATACAGTATTAAAAACATGTATTTGAGGGTATACGATGCAGCAAAATTTGTAGTGCCAAAGCCTAAAAGAAATGTGCCTGTGCCTACGGACATATGAAAAAATGCTCATCATCTTTAATCATCAGAGAAATCCAAATCAAAACTATTTTGAGATACCATCTAACTCCAGTAAGATTAGCCCATGTCACAAAATTCCAAGACCAGAGATGTTGGCGTGAATGTGGAGAAAAGGGAACACTTCTACACTGCTGGTGGGAATGCAAATTAATACATTCCTTTTGGAAAGATGTTTGGAGAACACTTAGAGATCTAAAAATAGATCTGCCATTCAATTCTATAATTCCTTTACTAGGTATATACTCAGAAGACCAAAAATCACATTATAACAAAGATATTTGTACCAGAATGTTTATTGCAGCCTAATCCATAATTGCTAAGTCATGGAAAAAGCCCAAGTGCCCATCAATCCACAAATGGATTAATAAATTGTGGTATATGTACACCATGGAATATTATGCAGCCTTAAAGAACGATGGAGACTTTACCTCTTTCATGTTTACATAGATGGAGCTGGAACATATTCTTAGTAAAGTATCTCAAGAATGGAAGAAAAAGTATCCAATGTACTCAGCCCTACTATGAAACTAATTTATGGCTTTCATATGAAAGCTATAACCCAGTTATAACCTAAGAATATGGGGAAGAGGGAGAGGGAGGGGAGTAAAGGGGAGGATGGGCAGAGAGAGGGTGATTGGTGGGATTACACCTGCGGTGCATCTTACAAGGCTACATGTGAAACTTAGTAAATGTAGAATATAATTGTCAACACAATAACTAAGAAAATGCCAGGAAGGCTATGTTAACCAGTGTGATGAAAATGTGTCAAACTGTTTATAAAACCAGTGTATGGTGCCCGTGATCGCATTAATGTACACAGCTATGATTTAATATTAATAAAAAAAAGAAAAACTGAGAAAAGACATTTGCAGGGTGTTAAGTTCTCTTAGGAAGGAGTTGTTATAGTTAGAATTGTGTCCACAAAAGATATGCCCAAGTCCTAATCCCCAGTACTTCAGAATGAGAACTTATTTGGAAATAGTCATTGCAGATATATTATTAATAGTTAATACTCACACTGGAGTAGAGCCGGGCCTTAATCCAACTTGACTGGTGTTCTTACAGGAGGAGGAGGAGACAGAGTACACAGGAAGAACCCAAGTATAGATGGAAGCAGAGAGGGAATAGATGCATCCACCTGCAAAGAACACCTCAGGCTGCTAAACAATGGAAGAGGCAAGGGAGGATCCTCCTTTGGAGGTTTCAGAAAGGAGCAAGGTCCTGCCAACACTTGGATTTTGGACTTGTAGTTTCCAGACCACGAAAGAATACATTTCTGTTGTTTCAAGCCACATAGTTTGTGGTGTTTTTTTTTTTTTTTTTTTTTTTTTTTTTAAAAAAAAACTGGGAAAATGAAAAAAAGCAACAAAAAAAAGGATTTAGCCACAAAGGGGCCAGGGAACCCAATTGACAGTGCACAAAAGAAATGCAAATTTCTCACTAACGTGAAGTGTGCAAGGGCTGGTAATCAAAGTAATACAAATGGAAGCAAAATGGAATTGCTATTATTATTTTCTTACATTTATTATTTTAATAAGAAAAAATACAATGTTGTGAGAGTTAGGGAAGTCGGCCCTGTTCTGTGCTGGAGCCACAATCAACTATTGATCTGATCCCCAAATAAACCTTAAATTCTTCCACTTCTCTCTCTGTCTTCTGCTACTGCTTCCTTCTGAGATACCATCATTGACCTTCTGGACAACCGACTTAACCATTCTAAATGGACTTGCTTGGAGCACCTGGAGGAAATCTTTCATGTGACTCCTCTGCTCAAAACCTTCCAGTGACAGCTTTCATTGCAATTATCACAGTCCCTGCCAAGGTCCCTCCCTCTCTGTCCCCGAGCTTCAGTTCCTTTGAGGGAGTCTTCTTGTGGGACCTGCTAGTCCCTGTCTAAGAATGCTTGTCCCTCCACTCTGCATGCTCAGGTCTCAAGTTCAGCGGCACAGTGTAACTTCCTTGGCATCCCTCTTCCAGCTCTGCCTAAGCCAGGCCCCTGTGTTATATTTTCTCATTGTGCTCTGTTGTTTTCTCTGGTGATGTATGCTAGGTGGCTATTTGCTTATTCTTTCTCTCTCTCTCTCACTCTAGATTGTAATCTCTATAAAGGCAAGTACTACCATATATACTCGAGTATAAGCCGAGTTTTTTCGGCACAAAATTTGTGCCAAAAAACCCAAACTCGGCACAAATTTTGTGCCGGAAAAAAACTCGGCTTATACTCGAGTATATACAGTATATCTATTTTACTCACCCCTGTAACCCAGACTTGGGTATAGAACCAAATACATAGTAGGCAATCAATGTATATTTATTATTGAACGAATGGAGGTTAATTTGGCAAAATAGTGAAACACCTTAGAAATGTGCATATACCTTCAGTCTATAAGCCCATTCCCAGAACTATATTATCAGAAAATAATTAGGGATGTATGTCCAGTCACATTACAATTTAAATAACAGCAAATTAAATATTAGCAACATATTTGGAGCAAAAGTAAATGTCTAAAAATAGCTAGTATAATAAATTATGGTTCTACATTCAGAGTAATATCATGTAGGGCTCAAGCTGTTATAGAAATGTATTCATTGATGTATAGTTTCAGTGAGTATATACTGTATATACTCAAGTATAAGCCGGGTTTTTCCTGCACAAAATTTGTGCCGAGTTGGGGTTTTTCGGCACAAATTTTGTGCCCAAAAAACTCGGCTTATACTCGAGTATATACAGTATTTTTGTAAAGATAAAATGCATATATGTATTTCTATATTGTTCTCTAATACATAGAAGAATTTTTGGAGAACTATATATCAAAATGTTAATTGTGGTTCCTTTTCAAAATTATTTAAAAATTTTCTTACATGTATATTTAAAACATCCTATACAAAGGATATTTCTTATATTATTAGAAGAATAAAAGGGATCAAAGTTTTTATTGAGTAAATGAATTAGAGTTACCTAGAATGTTTGGTTTGAATTTCACATTTTTGTTCTTACAAAAAAATGAGATTACTGGTATAGTCAGAATGATGGATAGTATTATAGGACACGTCTGGAATTCAGATACTGTCGTTCACTGCCACACATGCTTATGTTGTGGAAAAAGCGGTCCTTTGTGAAATTATATCCAGGCCATCTACTGGTTTTCCTAGTTGAAAAGTTATTCTATAAATTTTGTTGGATAAACTCTTGAAATAGTGGAGTTTTTTTTTTTTTTTAATTTGTTTTTTATTTTAGGTAAGAATTTGATGTAGATCATGATCTATGTGTATATGACTTAACAACAACAACAAAAAAATTGAATGCAGAAAGCTTCATTTTCTTCTATCAAAGGAATTCCAATACTTTGGCAGGGATTCAAATAACACATTCTATTACATAGGCCAACTATTGTGTCCAAAAAATGGGCTCTGGATCAAATTTATGTAAACATATGAATGAGTTTTATCATTTGAAAATTTTTAGAGATAAAATTGTATCTAATCTGAGATCTTTATTTCCTGAACTATCTTTCCATCAGGAACTCAGTGACTTCCTCAGGTTCTCTGGACACTTTTGTTCTAACTGGGCAGAGGTGAGTTGTGTTACTTGTTTATTTTTTGCTTTGCCATGGCTCTTTGGTTAGATTCAAATGGCCTCTTTTGCATAGTCATATATAGTATAGTATTGGTTTGCTTCCAATCACCAGATCTGCCCTTGTAACACTATTCTTTACCAGAAAGAACAAGTTAAAGAAACATATTAGTTTGTATAATTATACACACACATATACACACATATTTACAAATAGAGTCAATGACAATATAACAGTGGGGCAATTTGTTTTTAAATTTCAGATTAATATGAGGGTACGGATAATTAGGTTACATTGTTTATGCTTGTTTGGTAAAGCTTGTTTGGTTACATTGTTTATGTTTGCTTGGTAAAGTCCAAGTTGTAGTTGTGCCAGTGGGGCAATTTTTAATCAATATCTTACAGATAATGAAGCCATAAAAAACACTAAAAGAGTATTTAGGCCAGGCACGGTAGTTCATGCCTATCAACCTACTACTCTAAGAGGAGGCTGAGACAGGAGGATCACTGGAGCTCGGAGTTCAAGACTAGCCCAAGCAAGAGCAAGACCTATCTCTACTGAAAAATAGAAAAATTAGCCAGGCGTGGCTGTGGGTACTTGTAGTCCCAAGCTATTCAGGAGGCTGAGGCAGGAGGATCACTTGAGCCCAGAAGTTTGAGGTTACTATGAGCTTGCCATGGCACTCTAGCTTGGGCAATAGGTGGGAGACTCTGTTTAAAAAAAGAAAAATTGTTTAGATACACTCTGTTCTAGGGTATGCAATCTTTCTCCTTTCTCAGAGTCTGAAATGCTATTATTTTGGGGGTGAGGGAAGGTTAAGAAGGGGGGTGGTTTGGGAGCAATGAGAAAAGTTATAGGAGTGAGTGGGTAAGAAGAAATTTTATATAGATACCCCCAATTCCAAATAATCAACCCAATTAATAAAGTAATTACTACCCTTCCTTCCTGGAACGGTCCTCCTCTGCACTCTCATAGCACTTACTCCTTGTTGCTGTGATAAACTTCATCTCTTACACTAAACACTTGCGTGGCTTTTAGGCCTCAAGGTCCTCAATAAAGTTTTGATGGGAGTTTAATAAGGGAAAGACAACATGCTTGGCCTGCTGGTTAATAGATAACAGTAACGGTTGCTAGTTTGTGTTTCTTTGTCTGTCTTTATCAGAGGTTGTGTCTAATTCTCTGAATTCTCCTGGGGATCTAGCAAGTGATCAGAACAGATATTCAATGAGGATTTGCCCATTTTTAAAGAAGTGCAGTAAGCTTTTCTTCTACTAACATGTGTTCTAATTCAGGCTAACCCAGTAGGAAATTCCAGTCCCTTCTTATTTCTTATTTCTTAGCTTTTTGGGGGATGTGGTTGAATGTAAAAAAAAAAAAAATAAAATAAGAACATCCTTTATCTTTTTTGATTTGGTTCCTATTTAGGTAAGGAAAACATTTAAATGTGATGTGTTTTGACTTCAATCCTTCTTATTCATGTATCTTCTTAACTGTTAGCCTCAGATTCCACTAATTATGATAATACCAATTATATAAGTCTCAGATTTTCTGGTTTAAATATTTAGTTTCTATTTTTTTTTTTTTTTTTTTTTTTTAAGACATAGTCTCACTCTGCCACCTTGGGTTGAATGCTGTGGTGTTATCATAGCTCACAGCAACTTCAAACTCTTAGGCTTATGTGATCCTTTTGCTTCAGCTTCATGAGTAGCTGGGTGTAAGTGCCCGCCACAGTGCCTGGCTAATTTTTCTATTTTTAGTAGAGATGGGGTCTTGCTCAAACTGCTCAGACTGCTCAGACTGAGCTCAAGTGAACCATCTGCCTAGGCCTCTATCTATTTTGACCTCCTCCTCCTTTTGAAATAATGATACAGCTAGCCCTAGACATCCCTAAGAGGATTCACAAGAGCCAGGTGACTGGAATTATACTCAGGGAAGGATCCAGACTGAGGGTAGAGAACAGGATGGGAGGAAGACATGCTTTTCTCTATATACTTCTTTTCATTTGTTTTAGAGTAGCTTTCACCTTTAATCAACTATAAAATTCCTTCTGTTCGTATGGAATAGGGCACTATCTCAGTCCTTCAAAAATACTTACAAAACATGCCAAATAACTTTGGAAATAAAACTAATGCTCACTCCATTGACCACCTAGTAAATGTCTGGTTTTAAAAAGTCTTATTTCAAAATTATTCCTGAATTTTGGCAATATGGATAAGCTGCTCTTTCAAGTCCATTCTATTCCTTCCTCTTTAGTCTTTACCAGCCCTCTTAGTGTGAACCTGGAGAGGTTGTCTGGTTGCTGTGGTCTGGACTATTATGTCCTCTTGCATATCTGGGAGGGGGAAGCTATTACCAAATTAGTTAATTAGAATTCAGATTTTTTGAGAAATGTGAAATCTTTGTAAGCCAACATTATTCTAAGATACAGTACAAATTCAAGCACAATCCAAAGGGTGCCAGTGGCAGATATAATGCAGAAACATTCAACATTTTTAAAAAGTCCTAAACAATTAAGGAGGATAATCTAAAATTAAGTAAAGTTTTTAAGGAATAGTTTTGCTAATCAGCATTTCCCATGTAAGACTTGCTATATAAATTATGGGCACAGTGTAAAATGCAAACAAAGGGTCTCTTGCTCAAATTATTAAGAATTGTTAAGATGATGACACCACTGCATTGATTTAAGGGTGATCTGTGTGTTATGCCCGTGCAGTGAGTCCATGGTGTGGGTCCTGCCCACATGGTCTTCGTATGGCAAGGAAATTGTCTTTGCATAGCATGGTGGTTAAGACTATAGATTGTAGAGCCAGGAGATCTAGATTTAAATCTCTGCTTTGCTACTCACTACCTAAAAGGCAACAGACAAATTTTTCATTTTCTTAGGGCTTTAGTTTCCTCATCTGTGGAATGGGAAATTGATATCACCAAATTCACGGACTAGGGTGAGCATTACAAGAGCTAATACATTTAAAGTGCTTTGAATAACACCTGGCATAGTATGTGCTCAATAAAGGTTAGCTTGTGTGTGTATGTGTGTGTGTCTGTGTGTGTGTATTGCCCTACAGAGCCCTATTGCCTGTAGGAGTAGCATTCACATCTTTATAGGTTTGAAGCTGCATCTTTTTTCCTTTTCTCCTTTTATTTATTGAAACAGCTTCTGTGTGTGTATCACAGTTCTCGTAGGAGTTTATCAATCCCAAGAATTTCAAGTAATGTATAAAATCTTTATAATTTGCAACCACAAATGAAAGTCCAAGGCTCTAATTTGACTGCATCTTGCAGCTAGCACACTCAGTGGTTGGGGCAGCATGAGCTAAAAGCACTAGAACAGCTTGGCCTGTTTACTCTTCCTTGCTCTATTACCTGGTCTGCATAGCCTCACACAAAGTACTTCTTTATGTTTTCTTTCTGTTGTACAATTCATGTTATGAGTGGAGGGCAAAGCCAAAAATAAACATTTCTACACCTTGTTCTAGCTTGATATGGTATTTATTTATTTAGTTATAGGTGCCATAGAAACAAACAGATCAAAGTGGTAACCATGCCTCCAAACACCGGGCCAGTGGTAAAGAGGAGTCCAGCCAGCTTCCAAACTAAACCCATTTTGAAAAGGGCTTTCCTGATGGGAGCAATGCCCTGTGGCTCACTGGAAGTGAGTACAGACTTGTCAGAAATATGGCTCAGAAACATCAATCAGGGATTCTGAAAGAATAGAAGTCGGGACAAAGCCTTAGCTAAGGTGCAACCTGCACCACTTAGTAGTAGCTGATCAATCTAATCCCTTCCGTGGGCCTTTTCTCCTACCTAAGATTTTAGGATACTATTTCGTGCCTCAGAGGGCTGGTGTGAGGACTGAGAAGACACATGGGAGCATGTTTTGTAAACATAATCAGAGCTCCTGTTCTGTGCCATGGGTGCAGGAGAGCAGCTGAGGGGGGATGTGTCTGGCTGGTGAACAGGAATCAGTGCTTGTTATATTTCTTCCTTCAGGAGGCCCAGAGTCTAGTAATTTGCATATAAAGAAAACTAGCAGAATATTTATACAAAGAAACAAAAGCTGGTGCTCTGTAGTCAGACCGACTTGAATTCCAGTCCCTATCTGGGCACTTATCAACTGGGTGACTTTGTGTAATTTGCAGAAACACTACCAGCCTCAGCTTTCTTCTTGATAAAATGGTGCTGTAATAGTAACAGTGCCTCACATGGTCAGAGGGTTGTGATTTTACAATTAAATGAGATAAGGCAAGGCCAAGCACTTGGTGCTGGGGCATGGCAGTTTACAGACCGTATTTTGAGTAGGAGAGACTAAATTACATACAGTGACAGGGCAAATTACAGCCCGTCACAACCAGCCCAGCAAGCATTTTTCTAGGAACACTCACTTTGGCTCAGAGACTCAGAGGGGATTATTAAATTTTATTCATTCACAGAATAAATTAATAATCAGTAGCCACTGATCATTTCCAAGGGGGCCTTTAAACACTTTTTGCAAAGGAGCTTGGCATGGTTTTTGGCAACTTTGTGCAGGTTTTATCTGCACTTTAACTTATAAAAACCAGCTTATGAATCTTTGAAAAGCACATTCAAATTAGATACTTTTCAAAAATGATTGGGGTCAGGCCGTAGCTCTTCTAAATTTCTTGGACCATCACAGCACTGGATTATGAAAGAAAAATCATGATTGTGAAATTGAAGTCTTCTGGCAGTTTCTTCTAAAGACAGACAAGCCCAATCTTTGTGACTGTGGCCTTGCAGCAGTTGAAGCTCTTCTCTTCTGACAGTGGACACTGCAGCTCTTTGTCCAGGCTCCCTGCAGGACCAGGGTGCTCACTTCTTCAGGTGCCAGGAGCATGTTCACAGCTAAGTTTCTCCTGGGAAGCTGCCCTTGGTGGGGAAAGTCATGCCCACCCAAAGCTAGAAGGGGGCTTTGGGGCAACACTCTGAAGGGCTCCAGAGCCCCCCAAAGAATATGTTGAGACCTTTCTTGCAACTGCGTCTCTGCCCAATCTCCTCCTTACTCCCTGTAGGCACCATTTGTGACATTCCCCGTAAGACTTCTACCAAGAGAATCTGGTCTAAGACACTTCTCTAGGACTGTTGTCTGACAGCCTCAATAGCCTGAGATCAGTGGTGGTGATTTTGCCCCTCAGAGGCCATTAGGTAATGGCTGGAGACATTTTTAGTAGGGTGGTGGCAGGGGAGTATGTTATTGGCATAAACTGGGTCAAGGCCAACGGTGCTGCTTTTAAACATCGTAAAATGCACAAGACTAACTCCCTTAGCAAAGAATTATCTGGCCCACAACAAACATAAAAAAATGCTCATCGCCCCTAATAATCAGAGAAATGTAAATCAAAACCACCCTGGGATATCACCAAACCCAGTGAGAATAGCCCACATCACAAAGTCTCAAAGATACAGATGCTGGTGTGGTTGTGGAGAGAAGGGAACACTTTTACATTGCTGGTGGGACTGCAAACTAGCACAACCTCTTTGGAAAGGAGTTTGGAGAATCCTCAAAGAACTCAAATTAGACCTCCCATTTGAACCTGAAATCTCATTATTAGGCATCTACCCAAAAGGAAAAACATCATTTTATCATAAGGACATTTGCACTAGATTCTTTTTTTTTGAGACAGAGCCTCAAGCTGTTGCCCTGAGTAGAGTGCTAAGGCATCACAGCTCACAGCAACCTCCAACTCCTGGGCTTAAGTGATTCTCTTGCCTCAGCACCCCAAGATTATAGGTGCCTGCCACAATGCCCAGCTATTTTTTGGTTGTAGTTGTCATTGTTTGGCAGGCCTGGGCTGGATTTGAACCCGCCAGCTCTGGTGTATGTGGCTGGTGCCTTATAGCCTCTTGAGCTATAGGCGCCGAGCCTGCACTAGATTCTTTATTGCAGCTCAATTTACAATAGGCAAGATGTGGAAATAACCCAACAGCCCAACAACCCATAGTTGATGTGCCCACCAACCCATGAATGGATTAACAAACCATGGTATCCATTATACCAGGGGTGGCGAACAAGTTCGACACAAAGAGCCAAAATTTTAAACTGTGAGAGTCAGAGAGCCACACCACGTAGTGACCTGCCAAAACAGACAAACACTCACACAAAAGCATATAATTTTAACAATAATATATTAAACAC